>QRFJ01000124.1:1181017-1322910 GCA_006176705.1 Cocos nucifera
AACATGTAAATAAGATCCTAGGGTTTCAGGATCTAGGGTTTTGCAGAAAGTAAGTTTTCAATTTCTGATTAAGGACAAATGGGCAGCACCCCTACACATCATAAGAATACCCCATCGAATGGGAGGAGAGGATCTTTAAGCCCTACTTTGTTCTTATGATCGGATGGCTAAGGAGAACGTCTTAATCAGAAATATAACTAATCTACAAAAACTAATTAGATCTAAGCATATATCTCATATAAGAAAATTGATCTAATTAAAATATATTTTGTATACATCATATCATGCATATTTTTTAGATTTAAATTATCTCATAATCATCTAAAAAATTAAATTTAAATTTAATCTCATCAAATAAAATTTAATCTAGACCTATTTGTAGAACTATTCTACAACTAGTCTAAACATGCAACTATCATATCTCATATGAATAAATTAAATTTAATTTATTTTTTATTTTTAGATCTGATTATAATATTTATAAGATCAAAAAATATTAAATAAATAAATCTTAAAATCATATTTAATCAAATAAAAATTATGATTATGCTAGACTACACATAGAATAATTCTATTCCTAGTCTAGTTATGTATCTCATGCATATTAGATCTAGATTAATTAATTTTAATTTTCTAATTTTTTGATTTCAAATCTAATCACATCTCATGTGATATCTAAAATTACTAATTTATTAGATTAAATCATATCTAAATAAATTTTAATGCAAACCTGGCTCTGATACCAGTTGAAGGAGAAATCCTGATTTTCTGGGTCAGGTTCGTTCAAATCTGATTGGATCAAGAGGCATATTTCAAAAATTTTCTCTTAGATCCAAATTAGATCTAACATTTTCAGATCTAATTTTATGATCTGATAAGTAAAAAAATTAAATTGAATTAAATCTAAATTAGTTTTACCTTGATATGGGTATTTCGATTACCCATTGATGATCTGCTGATAGCTTGAGGTTTTGGATCTAGCCACACAAGTGCCTGGCCTCTATTGATATCCACTCAGACTGGATCTAGAGATCTTCTCCTTTATTACATCTCCAAAAATTAGATCTAGATCTGATTTGAAAGATTTTTGAAACTTTTTTCGAAGATCTGCTGTTGTCTCTGCAGCAGTGCTGCCTTCTTCCTTTCTCGTCAGTCTTTTCTTGCTTGAATCGCACTAATCTGAAAGCCCAACTTCCTTGGGTATGGAGAGGAGAGAGAGGATCAAAAAGGTGGCATGGAGAAGGAAGAGGGGCATCCTTGGGGTGTGGCTAGGAGGAAGTTCTATTAAAGTTGGGCACAGATAGGTCTTTATATAGACCTTACTGCGCCACGTAGTGCCACATCACCCGGACCAATCACGTTGCTTCATGCAATCAAATCTAAATCTGATTGGTGGGATGATATCACCTAATCCAATCAGATGAAAGATCCATAGATTCATCCTTTGGTGGCGCCTAAGACTGGTCAAAGTCTATAGGTGAGGGTCACCTAGTTTGAATCCAAGAAGCAACCTGGAGTCCCATCTGTATGGGACTCCAGGCGTCCCTATCCATGGGCACACGCCATCCTAGGTGTGCACCCCTTTCTTTCAAAAAACCAATAAGGGGACGAGACCTTATATGCTCTCCAATAAGTGCATGATACATGGGTAGATGTCCAAGGGTCAAAGGTCAACGTTTGAGCAAAGTCAAAGGACAAGAATTAGCAGGTGACGGAAAATTATAGGTGTTGTCTCAAATTTATCTTACAAATTAAGACAACCCTTTTCTGACCTGAACAAGCTTCAGTCAGATCAGGTAAAAGTACCTAAGTGAGCACAAACTCATTTGGCTCAGTCAAGACAACTTTTAATGATAGAAAAAAGGAGAACATTAGGCTCAATCATGTGCTAGCATGATTTTCTTGAACCTAATTGAATCTTATTCAAATCAATTGAACTGGGTTAGTCCAAATGATGATATCCAGATCCAAATCCTTGTTTGTGTGATCCAGTTAGGTTCAGTTCTGTATGGTAATGGGATATGTAGTGATCTCCATCATCAACATTATCGAAACTTCTTTCGATGGATCAGAACTCTTCTGATTCAGACAACTAGAATGATCGATCATCTAAATCATTCTAATTGCTTCCAAAATCCACCAATGACACCTAGTAGTATATGGTGGCAACCCATCAAAATTGAAAATGAACCTCTCGATGTAGCTACTTGTGTGATTAAGTTCTTTTATCTTGAGCCCCGATCAGATTAGGGTTAAGGTGAACTTGTCAAACCCTAATTTCTATCATATGATTTAATCATTTGATTCAAATCTGATGTGAAAATATTAATAGAAACTCTTTCTATTATTTCACTCTCTGCCATGGCCTTGGGCTTATGGACTTGATTCTCATGATCATCATAGGGCTGCTCTTCATCCATCGGGGTAGATAGATTCTATCTTGGTGCAATCTAATTCCTACAATGAACATGCTATAGCCAACATACACCTCAGGGTTCCGATTGGCTAAGAGATTGAGTCATGGTGTAGTCAAACTATAACACCCTCAAGGTGAACTGTCGATGCATCTCAGGTCAAAGAACCAGACACACCACTGCAGCTTCGAGTCAGTCATCGACGAGAAGGTAGACTTCCTTATGACTACTCGAGGTGGTCACGCTTAGTGCCCTCGTTCTCTAACGAGTATCTATACTCTTGCTCCGGTGTCTCTACACTGTAGACTCATGACTCATCTACTATAAAGAAGCGATTGTACACTAACCTTTTGGATCAATCACCATCCTCATGATGATCCTACGGTTAGGAGCATTTTATGAGTTAATAATAAAAATTCTTGTCTTAAATTTTCAACTCTTGAAAATAAGAATTATCATTACCATTAACTCAAGGGATGTATCACAGATACTAAATATACATATGTGATAGAAAATAATCTATTATATTATT
Organism: Cocos nucifera; assembly: GCA_006176705.1. Classification (NCBI taxonomy): domain Eukaryota; kingdom Viridiplantae; phylum Streptophyta; class Magnoliopsida; order Arecales; family Arecaceae; genus Cocos; species Cocos nucifera. The sequence continues at coordinate 1,183,964 of QRFJ01000124.1, forward strand.
TATAGTAAAAATTATAATTTTGCCTCCTAGAAGTGTATTACAAGTGTCAGCCAATTCTGGCTTCTAGGGCACATATATATCTAACACCAAGCACATCCGAATTGTACAAAAAGCAATTTCCTCTAACTCTTCCCAATCCTCAGCACTGATCTTTTTCGGCCTTTTTTTTGTCAAGACCTTGTAGATCCTCTACTGAACCAACAAGTCCTTTACTCTTTGCTGCCATAGGGTAAAGTTTTCCTTGCTGTCGAACTTCTCAAAATTTACCTTGAATCCACTTGATCCTATGACTTCAAACAAATCAAGAACAGATCCCTAACATCCTTCACGATCACACACCAATAAAACTACACTTCATAGAAGATCTAACTAGCCCTAGATCCTCTTTCCAAACTTCTGCATCACCGTTCCTCCATGTAAACAATCTCCACCTCAATCTAGAGACAACCACGAAGCAAACTAAAAGTTATTAGGATAAAACTTGGTGCAATAGATTCTAGATGTAGTAAATCCTAGGTGTCTTCCTTCCATGCAACATTGCTCTGATACCAAATATTAGGAATATTCACTCTTTCCATATAGATCGGCATGGCCACTGGTGATTAGCCAAGCAATAAGGAAGTACTTCTTAGAGATCTCTATGGAAGCACGATCAAATAAATCGAGGAATAGAGAAGAAGAGATTTTCGAAAGAAAAAAGCTTTCATTCAGTATATTTCAACACCCTTACAACCTTGACCTATTTCCAATATATATACTTTACAAAGGGTCAAGCCCAAGCTCATAGAAAAACTTTTCAAATCTAAACAACCCACATACACAAAATAATAATCCATGAAAACTAAACTGGCCCAGTTTCAGACTGAGCCGGCTAACCTGCGACTGGGTTAGCTCAGTCTCAGACTGAGCGGACTAACCTACGATTGGATTGGCTCAATTCTAGTTGTGTATCATGCCAATAGTCTGAAAATGCTGCTCTCTATCTGAATTTTTCTCTAAGACCTAGCCAACCCAGTCCTGGACTGAGCCGGCCCAGTCTCAGAGTGAGCCAACTTAGTTTTTGAACTTTACTATTGAGATCGATTCTTCTTCTGGCTCGCTTCCGTCTTTCCATGATCTGTCTTCTCATATTTTCAAGACTTGGGAGTGCCACTTTTGAGCTCACATTTTCTATGCTCTCATCATAGCCAATAGAGATCCAAAGAGGTTTGAGGAGGCCATGGAGAGTTCAAATCGACAGTCATGGATCCAAGCCATGATGGAGGAGATGGAGTCTCTCAAGAAAATCGAACATAGAAGCTGGTGGATCTACCAGATGATGTTCGACCCATTGTCTCCAAATGAATTTTCACCAAGAAAGAGGCACCTTCAGAGCAAGGTGGAGTGAGGTACAAGGCTAGGCTAGTAGCCAAAGGATACTCATAGAGAGAAGAGATTGATTACTTAGAAGTCTTCTCTCTAGTTGTCAGACATACATCTATTAGGGTGCTGTTGAGCATAGTTGCTGCTCATGACTTGGAACTGGAGCAAATGGATGTTAAGACAACATTCCTCCATAGGGATTTAGAGGAGAACATATATATGGAGCAGCCATAGGACTTCAGAAAGCCTAGGTCCGAGGGTGATGTCTTTTACTAAAGAAATCACTATACGGATTAAAGTAGTCTTCTAGATAGTGGTACAAGTAGTTTGACACTTATGTGAGAAGTATTAGACTTTTCAGATGCAATCATGACCTGTGTGTATATATAAGGTCTCTGAAAAATGGATCTTGATTATACTTACTCTTGTATGTAGATAACATGCTGATAGCATGCAAGAGTAAAAATGTTTTGCAGGAGTTGAAAGAAGCTTTGTCTTGGGAGTTTGAGACTCTTAAGACCATGTCACCATAGACTGAGATGGAGGTTCAGGAGATAGAAAAGGTTTCATATGCTTCTGGTGTGAAAAGTATTATGTACTCTATGGTATGTTGTAGGTCGGATTTGGCTCATGCAATGAGTCGGATGAGTAGGTTTATGGCTCAACCTGGAAAGGAGCACTGGAGAGTACCAAAGGTTATCTTCAGATACTTGACAGATTCAATTGGGAGCGACATCTGCTATGGTCAGCGGGAAGGTGCTAAGGAACATCCTAACATGTCTAAGGAAGCTCAAGGGCAAATAGAAAAATTTATGGATGCAGATTTTGGTGGAGATGTGGATACTCGATGCTCGACCATAGGTTTTGTATTCAGCTTGTATGGAGGTCCAGTCTCATGGAGATCATACCTACAACCAATTACAGCCTAGTCCACTACTGAAGCGGAGTACATTGGCATCACGAAGGTAGCGAAGGAAGCTCTATGGTTGAAGGACTTGGCGTTGGAGATGGGATTCCCATAGGATACAATTAGGATGCATTATGACAGCCAGAGTGCTTTGTTGCTTGCACAGAACTCTGTTTATCATGCAAGGACCAAGCACATTGATATTAGATACCATCGGATCAGAGAGCTAGTGGAGGATGGTGAAGTGGAGCTGGTAAAGGTTCACACCAAGAAAAATCTAGCTGATGTGCTCACAAAGAAACTTCCATGGAATAGCTTTTATAATTGCATGGTATTGATGGGGTTGTCGGATAGCGCTGAGTTCACAAGGACTTGAGAACATCAAGGTGGAGATTGTGAGCTTAGGTATGGTGCTCTCAAGCCTTGGAAGCAGGTGGAAAGAGAGCAAGGAGCAAATGGAATCAACCATTGAAAAGCTTTGGTGAACACTTCAGAAGAGCTGGCTTGGATCCTATCAGAAGAGCCAGCCCGAGCTACAGAAGAGCCAGTCTGAGCTAAAGATGAGCCAGCTCAAACTCTAAGAGAGCTAGCTCAAGCAGAAGTCCAAAAAGTGTATCAGACTGATACGCTAGAAGAGCTAGCTTGATTTCTATCAGAGCTAGCCCGTGTGGAAGCCGAGCCAACTCGAACCCTGAGAGAGCCAGCTCGAGCAGCAGAATAGAGAATTATGATTTAGGCTCTCATAGGAGACATCACCATCGAGCCGATCTGATTGCTAACTGAGCTGGCTCGAGTAGTTCATAGAATAGAACGTAGTTTCTATTCTGACCTTGGATTGGATTTAATCCTAAGGACTTAGGGCCTTGGTTTGTAAGGTCCAAAGAGGGCTAACCTATCGATTGGACTAGAATTTATCCAATGGGTGTGTGCATGGGAGACATGGGTGTACATGGGCTTAAGGAGTGCATCACATTAGGTTAGCTAGGAGTGTTTTTAGGTTGGATCTTATTTGACCAGGTATATATACTCTGTACTCAGTTTTATAAACTAAGCACGAAATCAATACAAGCCTTTTCTCCCTAAAAATCTCTCTTCATCTCTCATTCTCTTCCTTCTCTCTATGCCTAGGGTTTGCTAGGGTTTCAACAGAATGGCCATCCCTTTTCTCAAATCCTTATTGTTGTTTTCATAATCATCAAGTAGCAAGGATTGTTCCCAATAGATTGGTACCAAAGCGGCCATCTGGTTACAACATCCTTCTACTTGAAGCAACTCTTGAAATTAATTCTACATAGATCCATGTGTATTGAGACAATATTAGAGGGCATGAGAAATCAGATGGGAGGGGGCATGAGAAATTTAGGTGGCACCCTTACGTATATTATAAATAGGGATGCGCATTGGGAGTCCGAGGCAATCAATCCTTCCTTTCTTACAAGAGTTCTCTATTGTCCAATTTTCTTTCTTCCCTCCCTTATCCAGACAAGATCCTATTAAGGACAAGATGTCTTCTTTTAAGATAAGGGTTTAGGAAAAAAAATTAAGAAGACAAAGACAAAAGAAAGCAAGGAAAGGAAAGGCTAGAAGGAGGAAAGCAAGGCTATAAGAAGGTTCTACCCAAATCAAATTAAATTCTTGTAATAAGAATTTAATTAAAGGAATCAATTTGTGAAGGTATTAGTGGCTTGATCAAGTCCCCATGTGGATCATTGTTAGAGGATGAACACGTGGGCACCTGGTGGAACCCTTACAGAATCACGACCAAAATTCAAACTCGAGTCAGGGTTTAGCGATCGAGGTATATTCTTATATCCTATATTTATATTATAAATGCATGTTATATGATTTAAATTTTAATAAGATGGTCCTTGGGTTAGAATTTGGTTTTATGATTTCATATAAATTATTTTAAAATCCATGCTTCCGCCCTGATCACCAAACCCTTCATGTACATCTATTGGTAGGTTCATAATCAATTATTTCTCTAAGTAACTTTTAGTAATTTAATTTTACCCCCAGAAACTTAATCAGTAGGCTTTGGCCTCCACTAAAAAGATTCGGTTAGGTCCAACCATTAACATGACCATACTTGGTCCATCTAACCAATGAATAATTAAGCCCAACTTTGGTTGGTCAACCTAACCACCATTTAGAGAGACGTAGCCAAGAAATCATTTTATGAATGATAATTTCAATAGTCAATAAGCACCAGATCTTTAGTCCTCCAATGATTATTAAGCTAGTGGACCGATTATCACTCATTTAATAGGAGGCTATGATCTAGTTATCATCATAACTATTTTATTTCAAGGATCTAATAATTTTAGAGGATTTGGTTAACTTGTTTTAGAGAAAGAGAGTCAAATAAACCAGCCAATCATGATCCTCTCACTGACTTTACCAAGTTAGATTAGTGGAGACCATAAACAGGCTGTGTTAGATGTGTGCCCTAGAAGCCAGATTGGCTGACACTTATAATGCACTTCTAAGGGCAATTTTATAATTTTGACTATAAATTAATAAATAGATTATTTTCTATCATAGTATGTATTTAAAGTGTCTGTGATACATTCTTTGAGTTAATGGTAATGACAATTCATATTTTCAAGAGTTGAAAATTTAAGACATGAATTTTCATAATTAACTCATAAACTACTCCCAACCATAGGATCATCACGAGGATGATGGTCCATCCGGAAGGTTGGTGTACGATCACTTTTTTTAGGATAAATATATCTTGAGTCTACGATATGGAGACACCGAAGCGAGAGTATAGGTACTCATTAGAGAATAAGGGTACTGAGCGTGATCACCTCGAGCAGTCATAAGAAAAGTCTACCTTCTCGTCAATGACTGACTCAATGCTGCAATGGTGTGTCTGATTCTTTGACCTGAGGTGCATTAGTAGTTCACCTTGAGGGTGTTATAGTTTGACTACACCATAACTCGATCTCCTAGCCATTCAAAATTCTGAGGTGTATGTTGGCTATAGTATGTTCATTGTAGAAATTGGATTGGACCAATAGAAGATCTATCTACCTTAGTGGATGAGGAGTAGCCCTATGATAATCATGAGATTGAGTCCTTAAGCCCATGGCCATGGTAGAGTAAAGATGATAAAAAGAGGTTCTATTAGGGTTTTATATTAGACTCGAATTGAATGATTAATTCATATGATGGATATTAGGTTTGACGAGTTCACCTTAACTCTAATTTAGTTGGGGCTCAAGATAAAAGAACCCAAATCACACAGGTAGCTGCACCAAGAGGTTTGCTTTTGGTTCTGATGGGTTACCATCATATACTGCTAGGTATTATTGGTAGATTTTGAAAGCAATTAGAATGATTTAGATGATCAATCATTCTAATTGAATGAATCAGAAAAGTTGTGGTCCATCGAAAGGTGTTTCAATGAAGTTGATGATAGAAATTGCGACTTATCTCATTACCATATGAAACTGAACCTAACTAGATCATACAAATAAGGGTTTGGGTCAGGATGTTATCAATTTGACTAACCTAGTTCAATTGATTTGGATTAGATCCAGTTAGGTTCAAGAAAATCGTGCTAGCACATGATTGAGCCTAACATTCTTCTTTTGTAATCATTTTGGTTCATCTCGACTTAGCAAAATTTATTTGGACTCACTCAGGAATCTTGTCTTAGTCTGACTAGAGCTTGTCCAGATCAAAAAAGGATTATCTTAATTTATTAGATGAATTTAAGACAGCACCTACCAATTTCTGTTACCTGCTAATTCCTATTTTTGGACATAGGTAAACAGTTGACCCTGAACACCTGGACATTGGCCATGTGTCATGCGCCTATAGGAGGGAACCTAGGGCTTTTTCCTCCTATTAAAAGAGGCAAGAGAGAGGGTGCATGCCACCCTAGGTGTGTGCCCCATGTGGATAAGGGATGGAGTCCCATATAGATGGGACTCCAGGGTGTTTTGATATGATCAAACACTAGGGGCGCCAAAGACTTTAGCTTTATCCAATATTGATGCCACCTATGTGGATTTTTTAGGGACACTCATCTGATTGGATTAGATGAAATCATTCCACCAATCAGATTTAGATCTAATTGAATGAAGACCTCTGATTGGCTGGAATGATATGGCACTGCATGGTGCAGCAGGGTCTATTTAAACCCTGTCTGCGCCTAGGATTAGTGTGCTTTTTCTTTTCACCATGCCCCAAGGTTGCCCTCCTCTATTCCATGCCTCCCTCTAATCCTCTCTCTCTTCTCTTCATTCCTAAAGAAGTTAGGCATGGGTTCAAGTGCAATCCAAGGAAGAAAGGTGGCCGGATAAGGAAGAAGACAGCACTGCTAAAAGAGACGACCGCTGCTTCTTCAAAGAAGTTTTGAAGAACTTGAAGATTAGATCCAGATCTAATTTTTGAAGAGATGATTTAAAAGGAGAAGATCTCTAGATCCTACCTGAGTGGACATCGGTAGAGGCCAGGCACATGCGTGGCTCCTTCCAGAACCTCAAGATCATCACAGAGGTAATCTGATTACCCAAAATAAAGATATAAAATTAAATTAGATTTAATTTTATTTTAAATTTTTAATATCAAATATTTAGGATCCAATCTAATATGTCTTAGATCTAATTAGGATCATAAAAAAAATTTTAAAATATTCTTTCAGATCCAATCAGATCTGAACGATCCTGTGCTAGAAAAATAGGATTTTTCCTTCAATAGGTATCAAAGCCAGGTTGGATGTTCATCAGATCTATTTTAGATCTAATTTAATTCTTATTTATGATCTGATATTAATAGATTTTAGATATCACATCATATGTGATTAGTTTTAAAATTAAAAAATTAAAAATTTTATGATTTAGATCTATAATGTATGAGATGCATGACTAGACTAGGAATAGAATAGTTCTATGTGTAGTCTAGTATAATCATATTATTAAATTAATTAAATATAATTTTAAATCTATTTTATTTCTATTTTTTGATGTTATAATTATTATAACTAGATCTAAAAAATAGAAAATAAAATTTTTAATTTTTATTTTATTCATATGAGATATGAAAGATGCATGCTTAGACTATTTATAGAATAGTTTTATAAAATATCTAGAATAGTTTTATTTTTAATATGATCAAATTTAAAATTTTATCTTTTAGATTTAATATATGATATTTTAGATCTAAAAGTATCCATGATTGATTTAGTTATCATACATGAGATGTATGCAAAATATGTATAAGTTAGATCATTAATTGTATATGCGATATATGATTTAGATCTAACTAGTTTTGTAGTAAAAATTATTTTTTTGATTAAGATGTTCTCCTTGGTCATTCGATTATAAGAATAAAGTAAGGTTCTAAAGGCCCTCTCCTCCCATTCGATGGGATGTTCTTCTGACGTGTAGGGGTGTTGCACGTTTGTTCTTAATCAAAAATCAAAACTTATCTTTTTGCAAAATTTTAAATCCTGAAATCCTAGGATATTTTTACATGTTTTGTTCATAAACCCAAAACTTAATTAAGAATTAAGATTATAAAATTAATTAGATCTAAAAATTATGAATATTTAGATCTAAGACATATTCGTAAAACTGGGTTTGGGCTTGGGTAGCTCAATTAGGTCTAGTGGTTGATCAAACTGAATCAAGAGTTGATTAGGTGAGATCAAAGAAAGCTTAGATTTGCTCATCCTAGTAGAATTAAGTCTGGATCAGGATTGAATCATATTGAGATATAATTCGATCAAGTCAAGACCTAATTTGGCTTCACGATTTGAGCCTAGATTGTAGGCTAACCCAATTAATTTTGATTCGATAATTTGGTGTCTAAGATAAGTCTGGCAGATATGACCAACTAGTTTTTAATTAGGAGCTACTCAACCTAAATGCATTCTTGTCGAGTTAATGGCATATCCCTTCCACTGATCTCACTTACCTGGCTATTTATGTCGATCTAGTGATGATTTAAGGTGGCTAACAATTCGAGCCAACCTATAACACTAGGTTAGTCAAAATTGTTATGACTAAGTTAAGTCAAGTTTAAAGAGACCTAAATTAAATCTTTCTAAGAAAATATTAAGTCTAAGATCTTCCACCATTGTAGATATGTGGGCTCTTCCCGGGGTTGAGTATTCTTGGCTGGATATAGTGATTTAGTTGCACTAGAAAGATGCAACCATGTCTATTAGGCATTGGATGCTATAGGTTGGAGGATGGGTTGAGCTCAATATTTTGAATATGGTAAGGGATCCAATCAGGAATCGAATTCATGAAAATGGTGGGTCTGACTTAACTAAAGAGTGGATCAATATTCTAGAGATGGTGAGATTCATGAATTAGAGACCATATTTGGGTACACCATGATCAGAGAATCATTAGATAAGAGTGTTCACTCATCAGTTGATCCATCATCAATAACTATTAGATAAGGTGATAAGCCAGTCGGTGGGACCGCACCATCCACTAGAAATCAATAATCATGAAGATTTTTGCATCTCTACCAAGAAAGTGTAGGGATCCGAGTAAATAGTGAGAGTCTAATTTATTTAAAAATAAAATTTCTAAACAAATTGGTTGAGTCTAATTACAAAATCTAACTAGAAATTTTGACTATCTATAGGAAGATGTCTGCATCCAATCCACTAGCCCGCATCCTGAACACCTATAGACTGACTGGATCCAACTATAAGGATTGGCTTCGAAACTTCAAAATTATTTTGAGTTTTGAGAAGTTGAGTCATGTGTTGGAATAGGATCCTTGCATCTTACCAGCCTGTCCATCTGCTGATTAGAGAGCATCTCTCAAGAAGTGGATGGATGAAGATAACAAAGTCAGGTATTACATATTGGGCTCGATGTCTGATGAGCTCTAGCTTCAACATGAAGACATTAAGACTAGCCATCAAATGTTGGCTCACCTACAAGAGTTGTTTGGTGAACAGAGTCATGCAGCCAAATATCAAGTCACTAAGAGACTATTTAAGGCTCAAATGCATGATAGACAGACGATCCAAGATTATTGTCTAATGATAATCAAGAACTTAGAAGAGCTTGAGAAGCTCAGTGTTAAGTTAGATCAAAATCTGTAGATTGATATAATTCTACAATCCTTGACTGATGCGTATGGGCAGTTACCATATGCATAAACTTTAGAATACCTTGGCTAAACTCATGAATATGCTAGTTACTGCTGAGCTTTCTATGAAAGATTCTAAAGGCTCAGTACTTGCTGTGGAGTGAACTTCTTCCAAGAGAAAGTTTTTTGAAAAGTAGAAGAAGTTTGTGAAGAAGCAGAAGGTGAATGATGGAAAGAAGAAGAAGGTAAAGCCAAAGAAGAAGGCCACAGACAAAGAAAAATATTTTCTTTGCAACATTGATGGCCATTGGAAGTAGAACTATCCTTTGTACCTAGCCAGCCTAAAGAAAAAGAAGGAGGTAGGTTCTTCTAAAGATATGCTCATTACAGAATCTAATCTTATGGTTTCTTTTGGATCCAGTTGGATGCTTGACTCTGGTTCTAGTGCTCACTTATGCACTTTTATGCAAGATCTTGAGGATAGCAGGAGGCTGAGGGATGGTGAGATGATCCTACGCATCGAAAATGGAGCAAGAGTTGCTGCTGTAGCTATAGGAACCTATCCTCTGTAATTACCGTCAGAATTAGATTTAGTTCTTAGAGACTATTTTTATGTGCCTGCAGCAAGTAGGAATTTGATTTCTATTTCATGTTTAGCATAAGAAGGCTATTTCTATTTCATGTTTAGCATAAGAAGGCTATGTAATTAGTTTTCTTAAGGACCATTGAAATATTCTTTATGAAAGAAATAAAATTGCAACTGGTTTTCTTATAAATGGTCTCTACCAGATACATATTGATGTTTCTATTTTTAATATCGAGCAAAATATGAATGCCATAGGATCAGAGCGACCTAAGGATAGTCTAAATGATTGGTATCTTTGGCACCTTAGGCTAGGTCATATAGCCGAAGATAGGATTAACAAATTGGAGAAATCCAGACTATTGAGTTTGTTGACTTTCAAGTCATATCCAATTTGTGAGTCATGCCTTCATGACAAAATGACCAAACTTTCTTTTGTAGGATATGGGAAAAAGGCCACAAACCTACTTGCCCTAGTACATACTAATGTATGCGGCCCTTTTGATGTACCAACTAGGAGCAATTATGTCTACTTCATCATCTTTATCGATGATTTATCTTGGTACGGGTATATGTATTTGATGCGACACAAGTCTGAAGCTTTTGAAAAGTTCAAGAAATTCAAACTCAAAGTAGAAAAATAAATAGAAAAACCCATTAAGGTTCTTTGATCAGATCGAGGAGGCAAATACCTTAGTCAAAAATTCCTAGACTATCTTAAGGATAACGGCATAGTCTCTCAATGGACTCCACCTAAAATGCCTTAACTTAATGGGGTTTCAGAATGGAGAAATTGAACCCTATTAGATATGGTTCGATCCATGATGAGCTTCATGAACCTTTCTGAGTTTCTTTGGGAATATAGTCTGATGATCGCTATATATTTACTGAATAGGATTTCCTCTAAGATCATTCCTACCACACCGTATGCAATATGGCATGGTAAAAAATCAAATCTGAGTCATCTCAGAATTTGGGGTTGTTCAACCTATGTCAAAAGATAACAGGTCAACAAATTAGAGTCTAGGTCCTTTAGAGCTTGGTTTATTGGATATCCTAAAGAGTCATGAGGATATTATTTCTATCTTTCAGAAGATCATAATGTGGTTGTAAGTCAACACACCATCTTTCTTGAAAAATAATTTATTCAAGATGGTAGCATCGGAAGGTAGATTAGACTCGAGGAGAAAGTCTCCGATGAGAAACGAGCTAAGGAACCTATGGGAACAAATTAGATTGAGCCAACCTAAATACTACCTCCTCCACCTCATAGATCAAGTAGAATTTTTCATCCTCCTGAAACGTACTTAGGTATTATATCAAAAGACATAAAGAAAATGTTCCTCACAAGAAATGGGGTTCATGATAATGATCCCAAAAACTATGACGAGACGATATCAGATATCGACTCTGAGAAATGATTAGAGGCAATGAGGTTAGAAATTAACTCAATGCATTCGAACCAAGTCTGGACCTTGGTAGATCCACTTGAAGGTATAGTACCTATTGGGTGTAAATGGATCTTCAAGAGAAAGATAGGTGCCGATGAAAATGTAGAGACATTCAAAGCAAGGCTCGTAGCAAAAGGGTATAGTCAACGTGAAGGTATTGACTATCAGGATACTTTTTCGCCAGTAGACATGCTCAAATCCATCTGCACATTGCTTCCTTTTGTAGTTTATTTCGATTATGAAACATGATAGATGGACGTAAAAATGACATTCTTAAATGGATATCTTAAGAAAGATATCTATATGGAATAACCGCTAGGATTCACATCTAGTAATAATGATCACAAAGTATGCAAGTGGTAAAGGTCCATATATGGACTTAAGCAGGCATCTTGGAGTTAGAATGCTCCTTTCAATGATGTAATCAAATCATTTGGATTCATCAAGAATGAGGAAGAGCCCTATATTTTCAAAAAGGTTAGTGAAAGTGCTATTATCTTTCTCATACTATACATGGATGACATCCTCCTAATTGAGAATGATATTTCCATGTTGACTACAGTCAAAATATGGTTATCTAAAGAGTTCTCTATGAAAGATCTAGGAGAAGCATCCTTTATTCTGAGAATTAAGGTCTATAGGGATAGACCGAATAGGATGCTAGGTCTCTCATAGAAAATATATATAGAGGAGGTACTGAAGAGGTTTAGCATGAAAACTTCAAGAGGAGATTAGTACCCTTCAGACATGACATTCATCTCTCTAAGAAGATGTGCCCTAGCATACCTGAGGAGATCGAATGCATGAGCAAGATCTCTTATGCTTTAGCAATAGGGAGCCTCATGTATGCCATACTATATATACGACCTGATATTGCCCATGCTGTGAGTGTTACGAGTAGGTATCAGTCAAATCTAGGTAAAGAGTACTAGACTTCTATAAAATATATCCTTAAGTACTTGAGAAGGACTAAGGATATGTTTCTAGTCTTTGGTAATAAAGAACTACAGATCCAAGGGTATACAGACTCGAATTTCATGTCCGACATAGATGATCGAAAGTTAATACCTGAAAGTCTGTTTATTTATAATGGTGGAGCTATCAATTGAAAAAGTTTCAAGCAGATGGTGATAGCAGACTCCACCATGGAAGCAAAGTACATCACTGCATCGGAGGCTACAAAGAAGGTGTTCTGGTATAAGAAGTTTGTCGTAGAGCTTAGAATGATGCCATCAGATGCTGTCCCTCTATACTGTGATAATAATGTTGTCATTTCTTTAGCTAAGGAGTCGAGGTCTCAGCAAAAATCCAAGCACATCGAGCAGTGATACCACCTCATCCATGATCTCCTCGAGAAGGGATACATTGAGGTCACTAGAGGTGACACTGTAGAAAATGTGGCTGATCCGCTGATAAAATCATTAAGCCAATAGAAGATCGAAGCCCACCTTGAAAAGATGGGACTTAGATTTATAGCCAACTGGCTTTAGGTCAAATGGGAGTTTCTTAAATGCGTGCCCTAGAAGCCAGATTGGCCAACACTTGTAATGCACTTCTAAGGGCAATTTTATAATTTTGATTATAAATTAATAAATGGATTATTTTCTATCATAGTGTGTATTTAAAGTGTCTATAATACATCCTTTGATTTAATGATAATGATAATTCATATTTTCAAGAGTTGAAAATTTAAGACATGAATTTTCATAATTAACTCATAAACTGCTTCCAACCATAGGATCATCACGAGGATGATGGTCCATCCGGAAGGTTGGTGTACGATCACTTTTTTTAGAATAAATGTATCTTGAGTCTATAGTGTAGAGACATTGGAGTGAGAGTACTGGTACTCGTTAGAGAATGAGGGCACTGAGCGTGACCACCTCGAGCAGTCATAAGAAAGTCTACCTTCTCGTCAATGACTGACTCAATGTTGTAGTGGTGTGTCTGATTCTTTGACCTGAGGTGCATCAACAGTTCATCATAAGGATGTTATAGTTTGACTACACCATAACTCGATCTCCTAGCCATTCGAAATCCTGAGGTGTATGTTGGCTATAGCATATTCATTGTAGGAATTGGATTGTACAAATAGGAGATCTATCTACCTTGAAGGATGAGTAGTCCTATGATAATCATGAGATTGAGTCCTTAAGCCCATGGCCATAGCAGAGTGAAGATGATAGAAAGAGTTTCTATTAGGATTTCATAATGGACATGAATCGAATAATTAATTCATATTATGGATTTTGGGTTTGATGAGTTCACCGTAACCCTAATACAGTCGGGGCTTAAGATAGAAGAATCCAAATCACACAGGTAGCTACACAGACAGATTTGCTTTCGATTCTGATGGGTTGCCACTATATACTGCTAGGTATCACTGGTGGATTTTGGGAGCAATTAGAATGATTTAGATAATCAATCATTCTAATTGTATGAATCAAAAAAATTTTGGTCCATCGAAAGGTGTTTCGATGATGTCGATGATAGAGATCATGACATGTCTCATTACCATATGGAACTGAATCTAATTGGATCACATAAATAAGAGTTTGAATATGGACATCATCAATTAGACTATCCCAGTTCAATTGATTTGGATTAGATCCAATTATGTTCAAGGAAATCATGCTAGCACACGATTGAGCCTAACATTCTTCTTTTGTAATCATTTTGGTTCATCTCGGTTGAGCCAAACTTGTTTGGGCTCACTTAGGAATCTTGTCATAGTCTAATTAGAGCTTGTCTAGATTAGAAAAGGGTTGTCTTAATTCATTAGATGGATTTAAGACAGCACCTACCAATTTCTATCACCTACTAATTCCTATTTTTGGACATAGGTTAATAGTTGACCCTGGACACCTGGACATGGGGCCATGTGCCATGTGCCTATAAGAGAGCACCTGGGGCTCTTGTCCCCCTACTAAAAGAGGCAAGAGAGAGAGTGCACATCATCCTAGGCATGCACCCCATGTGGATAAGGGATAGAGTCCCATACAAATGGGACTCCAAGGTGTTTTGATATGACCAAACACTAGGGATGCTAAAGACTTCAACTTTATCCAATATTGGCGCCACCTATGTGGATTTTTGAGGGACTCTTATCTGATTGGATTAGTTGACATCATCTCACCAATCAGATTTAGATCTGATTGAATAAAAGCCTCTGATTGGCCAGGATGATGTGGCATTGCATGGTGCAACAGGGTCTATTTAAACCCTATCTGCGCCTAGGGTTAGTGTGCTTTTTCTTTTCACCATGCTGCAAGGTTGCCCTCCTCTATTCCACACCTTCCTCTGATCCTCTCTCTCTCCTTTCCATGACCAAAGGAGTTGGGCATGGGTTCAAGTGCAATCCAAGGAAGAAAGGCGCCTAGATCAGGAAGAAGGCAACACTGCTGAAAGAGACGACCACTGCTTCTTCAAAGAAGTTTTGAAGAACTTCAAGATCAGATCCAGATCTGATTTTTGAAGAGGTGATTCAAAAGGAGAAGACCTCTAGATCCTATCAAGTGGACACTAGTAGAGGCTAGGCACGTGCGTGGCTCCTTTCAGAACCTCAGGATCAATCAGGATCATTGCAGGATAATCTGATTACCCAAAATAAAGGTATGAAATTAAATTAGATTTAATTTTATTTTTAATTTTTAATATCAAATTTTTAAGATCAAATCTAAGATGTCTCAAATCTAATTAGGATCATAGAAAAAATTTTGAAATATTTCTTTAGATCCAATCAGATCTAAACAATCCTGTGCCAAGAAAATAGGATTTTTCCTTCAGGCTGGTCTAGGAGCACCTAAATCAATCACACTTATTTACCTAGCTGACATGGGTCAGCTCAAATTGTTAAGTGATCTTATCAAAATAGAACTTTACCAAGAAGGTCAGGTAAGTGAGATCAATGAGAGAGATATATCATTAACTTGTTAAAGACTGAATCAGTATGAGTAGCTCCCAATTAAAGACCACCGATCATAATGTAACACCCCATCCCTGCTAACTATGGGTGATGGTGCCACACCCCACCCTTATCTGATGATTAAGGAGATTTCTACAATATAATTGAGCTGAACTATAATATCAATAATAATCTACTAAACAACTATCTCCATATATTTAACATCCAATATAGTCATTTTAGGGTTTTATGTGCTGAACTAAATTTGATGCATATAACTTTACAATAGAATATATTTAGTTATTTACAACTTTAAAGACATTATATACATTCCAAAACTTAATCACAAGTAAAGCCTTCTTAACATATATCTCTAATCCAAAATGCTGCTATCACAATCCCCTTATGCTGATACTGAGCTAAGATACTCCCATCTACTAAGAGAAAAAAAACATAAATAATATAATGACACTAAAGTCCCAGTAAGTGTGTATCCATCTAATAATGGAGAAAACCAAATAGTTGAAATTATCATAATAACATTCATAACATGCTATAGGCAAGTTTCCAAGTTGCCTCAATACCAAAAAGAAAAAAAAGAAAAGACAACACTTACTCATAGGGTTCCTTATGAGCAGCCTGCCTTATCGCCCAAAAGGACAACACACTCTCAAGACATCCCTATGTGCAGCTTGCCTTAACTATATAGAGAACAACACACTCTTGTAGACTTCCTTATGAGTAGCCTGCCTTATCACCCAAAAGGACAACACACTCTCAACGCATCCCTATGAGCAGCTTGTCTCCAGAAGTTATTGTCATCAGGATAACATACTCTCATAGGTTACACCATTCTCATGAGTAGCCTATCCTTAATATCATTGGGACAACACACTCTTTAGGTACCACATTCCCAAGAGTAGCCTACCCATGATTACCACACTAATAAGCCCCACGGGACATGAAGAAAATAAACCATGTAAAAGATGAAATCACATAAGAGATCACTATAAATCAGGTTTAATATCATTAAGTCATGCTTTGAAAACCATGTGTACATGTACTTGCTTATGAAATATACAAAAGCTATGTAGAAACCATTCCTTATTTCAATGATTCTCAAATCACATATATATTCAACATAAGCTATAAAATATCAAGAGAATATCTTGCTTTTCAAATAATATTTTTACTTAGCAAAGTATAGTAAAAACACCATAAATAGATGGAATTCACTCACCTTAATTTGCAATTGAACTACCTTGCTTCTTGGCTCACCCCAAAGCACTCTTCGAATTCGTTTTTCCTTTCCTATTGAATTGGTAAACACTATTAAATACAAACTATATGCCATATGAACATAACCATGCATGCTTCACTATGATATGCTTGTTCTTTAACCATCTTAATTTTTACTTTGATTTTCCTTTACTTGCCATAACTTAGGTTTTACTAAATCTTAACATGTACTCAACAAAATTCTAGTATCTCAACTATTTCTCCTTCTTTACCATTTATTTTAAATTCTACCAAACATAAACCCAATTTACTTTGCTAAAATATATCAAAAAGTTTCAGAAATTAAAATAGATAGCAACTATTCCTCTTTCTATTCAAACACTCACTTATAATCCAGTTCACTAAAACCTCAAGGTATAAAAGATCAATCTAAGATTCAATTTGAATTTGATTTAAAGATTAAAACTTTACCTCAAAGGATTTATTCACTACTGCCCTTGAACCAGTCTTCTTTTCTTCCTTACTATTTACAACTCCTCTTTTCTCAAATCAGTTCTTCACTAAGTACCTTTTATCAAGCTAAATTCTCCTTAAATTTTGATTGAGAAATCTCCTCTTCCCAAGCTCCTTTTTCCCCTGACCTTTTCTTATCTATAGGAGAACTAAAACCATAACAAGAGGAACCAATTTCTAAGCCCTTTTGGGAAGAATAATTTAAGGGTGAAACTTGCTAGGTGTCAAATCCCCAAGAGGCCAGCAAAAGATTGCTTCTCTTATCTATTTCTTTATATTAAAAGTTGCCAAGTAATCCCCTTAAGAACTATTTTAAAATTCTACCTAAAAAGCTCTCGACTGAAATCTGCTCCCAGAAATTTTCGCAATTAGGGTCAACACCTTTGAAATAAGTGTCAACATCCACACATAGATCAGCCCCTAGATCATCCCTCAGGTCGTCTCATGGGTCGCTCTCTCAAGAAAAGTGCTAACACCTCAAGAAAACAAGTCAACCCCAAGGTGTACCACCATAGATTTTTCTGAAACCTCCTCTCTATTTTCCTGAAAAAGTGTCGACACCTCATGGAGAAGTATCATCTCCTTCCCCGAGGTTTTGACAGAAATTTTATTTCCATGCTATGTTCATAGCTTTACTCACTACTCTGCTTATTTACATATCTTTTTTTTAAAGTTAATATCTATTAAATTTAAAACATAAATGTAAATAAGGAACACCCCACTATTTGGAGCCAATAAAAATATCTGAAAAATCAAAATTTATAAGAATATGATTCCAAAATTTAGATTCTACTTCAAATTTTCCAAACTCGAAACTTTTAAAACTTTCCTGCTTCCACATGAACATATTAAAGGATCTTCAAAATTCATTGAAAATCATTTTATAACTCACCAACATCTAAGGATCAATTACCGCCACTTTTAGTTCCAAGAAAATATATATTTCATATAGCCCTTCTTATAGGTGCTAGCTTCCAAACTTAGAAAATTTTCAAAACTCGAAATGATAGATAGTCATAATTTATACTCAAATAGCTCAAAGATAACATAAATGAATTACTATGCCACACATGCATGAATGTAAATCTTTTAATTCTATATTTTACTGGTTCAGGATGTTACACATAAACTGCTAGACTTACCTTAGACACCAACTACTTACTTATATTCAGTTGGATCCTCCTAATAGTTCAAGTTAGACTACTTAGCCAAGAATTAAGTCCATTTGATTCTCCTTAAAGATATGGATTTAACCAACTACAACTATTATAATTGATCTATAAAGACCTTGACCTAATCTAAGATAATATTTGATTAGATTTAGTAAATTCTCTAATTAAGTCCATTCTTTAATCTAACCTTAGGTCTAATCTAATTAATGGACCTAATTCACTCTAACCCATTAACCCAAGTATTATGATTTTGATTTAGGATCTTTAATTCATAATCCTAGATCCTAATCAAACAACTCTTAATTCTTAATTAAGTTTTGGACTGAGAGTTGGGATTTGATATTTTAAAAATATAACCATTTGCATGTTTGATTCATAATCAATATGCAAATAACATAATCATGAATCTACTTTAGATCTAATCTAAATACATTCATGATAATTAAAATAATTTTAATTCAAACAAATCATAAATCACTTTAGATCAAATCTAACGTATTTATGATCATAAAATTTATATCAAAATACTTTCAATTCTAATTATAAATTTTTTAGATCATATTTAATATTTTATGATTAAATTTTTAGATCAGCACGTACTAGTACAACCTTTTTATGGTAAGAAGTAAATCTTACAGCAGGATAATCTTATAAGATCCGTATGTACAATCTAAATTTATTATTTTTAGATTTAAATAATTTTAAATCTATTAAATCATAAATCAACTTAGATCATATCTAGCAAATTTATAATTAAGACTTAGGTCAGCATGAACTAGGACAACGTTTTCACTGTAAGGGGTTAACCTTACAGTAGGACAATCTTATAAAATCAGTCCGTGCAATCTAAATATTTAATTTTAGATTAAAATTTAGATCTAATCTAAATAATTAATCTATAACATACATAGAAATCATGTCAAAAAGACCTAGACTCTGATACCAATTAAAGAAAAAATCTAGGGTTTGCTAGCATGTATTTTAAAACTTTTCCAAAATATGAACAGCAAAAGCAATAGATTAATCATATTAATCTATTAAATAATATAAAAATTTCTAGATCTAGGATCTTATGACATGATTCATGCATATAGTAAATCTAAAAATTAAATATAAACAAAAAAGTAAGGATGTTGATCATATCAACATCGAACAAAAACTAGATCTAATGTAGTAAGTGAAAGAGATCATATCTCTTTTACCTTTTCACGGATAGAGATCACTACTTGTTGATCTGAGGCTGAGATCATCGCTTCAAGCCACACAAGCATCCAGTCCCTACGATAAGTCCACTTGAAGCCTCGATCTTGATCTGAAGTTCAATCTCTAGAAATTAGCATAGTGTGCTAGTGCTATACTGATCCTTCTTCGATGGTTGATTACGAACCTCCTTTCTTCAAGTTGCTTAGACCTTCCAAGGACTAAAAGAAGATTGGGAGGATCTAAGAGAAGTCTTCTTCCTTAACTTTTTCTCTCAAAAAGTTATGGAAGAAGATCTAAGAACAAAATCATAGAGAAGACCCCTTTTCTCTCTTTCTTTTCTCTCACTAGGATACTTGAACTTGTATCCTTACAATTGCATATGCCCAAAATCCTCTTGTTGGGAATTATGTTACAAAGCCAATCATCAGCCTATTGATGGTTGAGATATTATAATTGATTTATTAATTAATAAAAAATATTTTGGCATCTTTTTTTCATCATAAGTTTACATCTTCTAATGAACTCCATTATTGCGATGAAGTCTTTCGGACTATTTAGTTTTAATAAAAAAAGAATTTATTGATTAGTTCTTAAATTTATTTATGATCAAATGATAGATTGTTAATTACGACGACGGCATCTATCGAGCATAGGTCGCTATATGCCATATAGATCGATTATCCTCTTAACCAAGGTATATGGAGACACTAGTATGGCATACAGGTGAGACATATGGATACATCATCTTTGAACGTGACCAACTTCAGAGCATTCAGATGTCGAGAATATCTCTGATGGGATATAGATATAAGTATCCCTTAGACCTAAGATCGCCTCGGTGACTTGCAAGCAACTCACTGTGCTTTGGTATCGGACTAACTAAAATTTTAATTCAGCAATGAAAGACTTCTGGGCACAGTCAAGTACTTGAGATTTGATATTTTAAAATACAATTGTCGACAATCTGATCAGAATTGATAGTTGAACTCTGATGTGTCCTACGAGCATTATGGTCAAGAAGATGAATTATATGAAAACTATATCCTTATGGATTCTAAGAATGGTGTTCTACACCTTCGACCTATCCAACCATTGGATATCATTGCTAGATGGTCACTTTGATTGGTACAAAAATTTATTTTTATGCTATAGACTTAGGTTCGAACCTATGAGGTCACACACATTAGAGCTTATGATCTGATTGGATGGTTGATCAATGATTAAGAATCATTCTAGGGTTAAACAATCAATGCGATTGGTGTTTAACCTAGTGCAAGTATTGCAGGAGGATTGATTAGCAATTAGATTACTAATTGATTTAATTTGATTAAGCCAATAGGTTGAGATTAAGTCTAATTAAATATAATTTAATTAGATTTAGTTTGGACTTGATTGGATTAAGTCTAATTGATTTATTGGATAAGCCAAGTGCAAAGAAGAACTAGTCCTAGTCTAACTAGGACTCGGATTAACCCAATTTTCTAATTTAATTAAAAAATAAATTAAAATTAAATCTAATTTAATCTAATTTAATTAAGTTCTTAAATGGGTTAGGGTCTTATTTAATTTGGTTGGTTTAATCTTAATTTTATTTGGTCAAAAGATCTTATTTGACCAAGTCAAAATAGGAGTCTTAGTGTGACTAGGACTCTCTATCACCTTACGCCACCTTGGTCCCAACGCCCTCCATACCTATGTTTTAGGTATTTTCATGGAAAATCCCTTTCTTCCTGATTTCCATGCCCCCTCTCTCCCTTCAAGTCATATTTGGAAGTTAGGTGGAAGACCAAGTCAAAGGAGGAATTGGTTTTGCATAGGATTCTATGAGATAGAATCCTTATTGACCAAAACATCTTCCCTTGAGTGCCGCCCCCTCTTTTAATTAACTCTTATCTTATTCCATGAAATTAATCTCCTTTTTTGTGCACCCTCCCTTGCTGGTCCACACCAATAATTATGGAGGAGGCACTCAAGAGTCGGGCACCCCAACAACTTCCAATGTTTGGATATTCCTAGTCTAGGAGTTTAACCTAACTTGGACTCTTCTTTTTTCCTATTTATTGGATGAATTTTGTTCTAATACTTTTGTGAAATATAGAGCTTTGGAAAAGGTTTGGGGTGTGCAAAAATTGGAGGAAGAGATTCCTTGGGTGTGAGGGTTCCATAGGCACCAAACTAGGTGTCTAAGTGAGAGAAAAGAGAAGAAGGAGAGGATCTTCTTCTAGAACTATTTTATTTTCAATCTCTCCTCCTTTCTTTTGAGTTTTCTTGAGAGAGAGTCTTAGATTAGCAAACTCTCATCTTTCTTCTCATATTTTGGAGAGTCCAAATTTTAAAGAAGGGAGCATCGGATCGACCATCAAAGAAGGACCAGTACGGTACTAGCATGCTGTGTTGATTTCCTATATCGAACTTCAGATCAGAGATCGTAGGCTCGTATGGATGACTCCTGAGGCCGAATGCATGTGCAGCTCATGACTTCATCCTCAAGCCCAGATCAACAAGTTAGAATGTCTAAACTTGCTCAGGTAATAGATCTGATCTATAAACTTCATACCTACATTTAATGTAGTGTAAATCTAGGTTGATTTGATCAACTTTTTTTTCTATCTTATTTAATTTTAATTTTTAATTTAATATCATGCCTTGATCATGTAATAGATCTAAGATCTAGATATTTATATAATTATTTAAATAAATTTTAGATTTATTTAAGTCTTTCGCTGTAATATCTTGAAAAAGTTTCAAGATCTATCTGTGAAATCTTAGATCTGGTTCCTTCAATTGGTATCAGAGTCTAGGTTCTTATTACATGATTTTTATGCATGTCTAGATTATTTCTTAGATTAGATCTAATTTATAATCTAATTATTAAATCTAAAATTAAAAAAAATAATAAAATATTTTAGATTGCACGGACTGCCATAAGGTTGTCCTGCTGTAAGATTTACTCCTTACAGTGAATAGGTTGTCCTAGTATGTGCTGATCTAAAATATTGATCATAAAATTTTAGATTAGATCTAAGAAATTTTATGATCTAATTAAAAATATTTTAATCTAATTTCAATCATCATAAATGTGTTAGATTTGATCTAGGAAGATTTATGATTGATTATTATTGAAACTGTTTCACATGTTTAGCTTAGATCTAAAGTAGTTTTATGTTTATTTTACTTGCATATTGATTATGAATCAAACATGCAACTTTGTTGATAGAACCATGTTGTAAAAATATTTTATAAATATAAAATTTATTTTTGAAAAGCTGAACCCCAACCCTCAGCCCAGAATTAAGAAGTTGATTGATTAGGATCTAGGATTGTGAATTGAAGATCTTAAGACACAAATCATAACACATTGGGTTAAATGGGTTAGTGGGGATTAGATCCATTAATTGGGTTAGACCTAAGGTTAGATTAAAGAATGGACTTAATTAGAGAATTGACTAAATCTAATCAATTGTTGTCTTAGATTAGGTCAAGGATTCTCTAGATCAATTATAATAGTTGTAATTGGTCAAGTCCATATCTTTAACAAGATCCAAGATGGACTTGATTCATGGCTACGCGGTCTAACATGAACTGTTAGGTTGATCTAATTAAAACTAATTAAACTAGTTGGTGTCTAAGGTAAACCAGACCAGTGGTTTTTAATTGGCAGCCCACTTACCTGACCATTTTTGATGGTATCTAGGACAAGCCTGGCAGACCCTTCCATTAATCGAACTTACCTAACCTTTTGGTGAGATTATGTTTTGATCGGATCGCTTGACTATTCGAGCTAATCCATGTCAGCTAGGTAAATCAGTTTGACTGATTTAGGTGCTCCTAGACTAGCCTATTAATGGTCTCTCTTAAGCTGACTTGGTGAAGTTAGTGGGAGGATCATGACATGCTGGTTAATCTAACCTACTCACTTCTATAAATAAATTTTCTAACATTATTAGGTCCCTAAAATAAAATAGTTATATGATAATTGGATCATAGCCTCCCATTAAAGTGTATGATAATGGATCCATCAGTTGGATAATCATTGGAGGCCCAAAGGCCTGGTGCTTATCAGTTGATGGAATTATCTCTTGGACACATCTTTCTAAATGGTGGTCAGATGGGCTAACCAAAGTTGGACCTGATCATTCATTGGTTGGATAGGCTAAGTATGGTCATGTTAATGGTTGGACCTAACTGGACCCTTTTCTGAGAAGGCCAAAGACAACTAATCAGGGCTTGGGGAAAAATTTAATTATTAAAAATTGTTTGGAGAAATAATTGGTTATGAACCTATCCTTAGATGTACATGGGTGGACCAACCAAAGTTGAGCTTGTGTACCATCTATGTGGATTCTAGTATCCACTAAGGAATTAGGATAATTGCTCGAATTGGAGATAGAGGTTATCAATTTGATAAAATAGTGGGAGAAACCTTTTGATTAAAATTCAAATCTTTAGGTTTAATGAATCAATTACTAATTAGGTTTTGATTTTTGTTGGTATAGACATGGCCACTTCTCTATCGCTTCGATCATTATTGGACCATGATAAGTTGGTAGGACCCAACTTCGGTAGCTGGTATCGAAAGTTGAAGATTGTCCTGGAGCATGAACGAATCCTATATGTGCTGATGGATCCTACATTTGAGGAGCCAGCTGCCAATGCACATGAAATAGTTAGAGATACTTATCAAAAGTTGCTCAGTGATGAACCATGGTACACTGCATTATGCTGGCTGCGATGAGCGATGAGTTCAGTTGCAAGTTTGAGACAGCTCAGCCAAACAAAATGCTCCAAGTGTTAGAGGATTCTTTTGGCACACCCGATGACGTTGAGAGGCACAAAACTAGTTATGCCATCTTAAATGCCAGAATGCGGGATGGTGCCTCTGTCACTGATCATGTATTATACATGATCGAGCTAATAGAGCACTTGAGCAAGCTCGGCTTTTTCTTGCACAAACAACTTAGGAAAGATGCAATACTGAACTCGCTGCTAAAGTCTTGTCTTTCATTTTTTACACATTATAGAATATCAAAGCCTGAAGTGGACTACCATGGGTTACTAGTGTTACTTTAGAACTTTGAGAAGGATCACCAACTCCATAAGGAGTCGGTGAACTTAGTGGGAGGTTCGTCTTCTCATTCTCGATCCTTTGAAAAAGGAAAGAAGAACAAGAAGAAGAAAGCCAAGAAGATGCATGTTCGTGTTAGGACACCTATGCATGCTCAGACCCCAAAGATCAAGTTCGATAAGAGTCAAGCTGAATGCTTCTTTTGCAAGAAGCGGGAGCACTGAAAGAGGAACTATCCTCAGTACATTACCTCCCTGGATCTGAATAGGCAGAGAAAGAAGCAAGCTATTGCTAGGCAAGGTATTTATATGATAACTCCTTGCAATTTCTCTATTTGTGATACTACTAACTGGGTATTGGATATCAATAGCCCTTACCATATTTGCAATTCATTGCAGGGGTTATAGGTCAGTAGAAGATTCGAGCAAGATGAGAAATTCCTAAACGTTGGAGATGGAAGACCAGTTTTAGTTCTAGCTTTAGAAATTTTAAAACTTGTATTTGAATCTCATACCATTGTTCTTAGTGATTGTTATTTTTGTCCTAGTTTCTTTTTAAATATTATTTCTGTAGCTCTTTTGGCCATGAATAATTATGAAATTTTAATAAAAAAATGAGTTTATAATGTCATTGTAAATGGTGTTACTGCTTTCTGTGGATAATTGAATAATGGTGTATATATATTATCACAATCTGTTAATGTAGTCTATTCTACTGGCAAGCACCCTAGATTAGATAGTGTATCAGATATCTACTTATGGCACTGTAGGCTAGATCATATAAACAAGAACAGGATAAACAGGTTGACTCAGGAGGGAATCCTCGAAGTTAATGATTATGAATCAATTCCAACCTATGAGTCCTGTCTTTCTGCTAAAATGACCAAGTCACCTTTTACTGAAAAAGGTGAGAGAGCCAATGAGCTCTTAGGTCTAGTACATCTGATGTATGTGGACCAATGAGCATAAGTGCCAGAGATGGATATGTCTACTTCATCACTTTCATAGATGATCTATCCATATATGGATATGTCTATCTGATGAAACATAAGTCGGATTTCTTTGAAATGTTCAAACGATTCCGAAGTGAAGTAGAAAAATAAACTAAAAAGAGTATTAAAACTCTTCGATCTGATCAAGGAGGAGAATACCTTTCTGGTGAGTTTCTCACATATCTAGGAGAAAATGGAATTCTCTCCTAATGAACTCCTCCTAGAATATCATAATATAATGGTGTGTCTGAAAGAAGGAATCGGACTCTGTTAGACATGGTCCGATCCATGATGGGATTTGCCAACTTGCTGATATCCTTCTAGGGATATTCACTTGAATCGGCTTGTTATCTGTGAAATAGGATTCTAAGTAAGTCTGTAGTTGAAATCCTATATGAGATATGGACAGGATGTAAGCCAGCACTTTCATACCTTAGGATTTGGGGGTGCCCGGCTTATGTCAAATGGTTAGTTACAGACAAACTTGGACCTAGGTCTAACAAGTGTACATTCATAGGATACCCAAAAGAGACCAAAGGATACTATTTCTACCATGGTGATGAAAAAAAGGTGTTCGTCATTCTTAGGGCAACCTTTTTGGAAAAGAAGTTCCTTGATGAAGGAACTGTTGCCTCTAAGGTTGAACTTGATGAAGTTCAATAGGTAAAAAGTCTGACATAGAATGTTGAACTTATGTTGGATTTGATCAGATCAGATTCAAAGCCTAGTGAACCTGCACCATTAAGGCGATCGGGCAAAGTACCGACCATCCAGATAGATACTATAGATTCTTGATCTAGGATGGTGAACCCATCGAACTCGATGAGAATGATGAGGATCCGATCACTTATATGGATGCGATGCAGAGATCCGACTCTAAGAAATGGCTACAAACCATGAGATCCAAAATCGATTCCATGAAGGTCAATGATGTATGGACATTAGTTGCCCCACCTGAAGAGGTTAAATCCATTGGATGTAAATGGATCTTCAAAAGGAAGAGGAGCGTAGATGGAAAGGTAGAGACCTATAAAGCCCATCTGGTGGTCAAGGAATATCATCAACATTATGGTATTGACTATGACGAGAC
This sequence comes from Cocos nucifera, assembly GCA_006176705.1. Classification (NCBI taxonomy): domain Eukaryota; kingdom Viridiplantae; phylum Streptophyta; class Magnoliopsida; order Arecales; family Arecaceae; genus Cocos; species Cocos nucifera. Next base: position 1,210,515 of record QRFJ01000124.1, read on the forward strand.
GTTCTCTCTTGTGGCAATGCTCAACTCCATTCGGATCATGCTTACCATTACTGCCCATCTGGACTATGAGATCTAGCAGATGGATGTGAAAATAGCTTTTTTAAATGGAGAGCTGATCGAAGAGGTGTATATGATACAACCTAAAGAATTCACATCCACAGATGAGTCCAAGGTGTGCAAGCTTTAGAGATCCATTTATGGATTGAAGCAGGCATCTCGGAGTTGGAACATGCATTTTGATAACGTGATCAAAACGTATGACTTCATTAAGAATGGAGAAGAATCGTATATTTACAAATGGACAAATGGTCTAGTTGTGGTATTCCTTATTTTGTACGTGGACAATATTCTCTTAATCGAGAATGACATCCCCGCACTACAAGAAATAAAAGTCTGGTTGTCATCACAGTTCTCCATGAAGGACTTGGCTGAAGCATCCTACATCCAAGGAATGAAGATCTATAGGGATAGATCTGAAAGGATGCTTGGTATATTCCAATCCACGTACATAGAAACTGTGCTGAAGAGGTTTAGCATGGAGAATTCCAAAAAGGGCTATCTTCTAATAGGCCAAGAAATTTCTCTCTCTAAGAAGGATTGTCCGACAACTTTTAAAGAGAGAGAGCATATGAGTAGAATTCAATATGCTTCGATGGTGGGGTCTATTATGTATGCAATGATATGTACAAGACTAGATGTGGCATACTCATTAGGAGTAGTGAATAGATACCAGTCTGACCCTAGAGAAAATTACTGGAAGGTAGTTAAAACCGTCCTTAAGTATTTAAGAAATACTATCCAATGATTGGTTTATGGTGAGTCAAATCTGAAGCTTGTGGGGTTTATAGACTCCAGCTTTCAATCTGATCATGATGATAGTAAAAGTGTGTTGGAGTATATCTTTACTCAAAATGGTGGAGCCATCTGCTGAAAAGGTTTCAAGCAGCATACAGTGGTTGACTCTGTTTGCGAAGCAGAGTACATGGCAGCATCGGATGCAGCAAAGGAAGCTATGTGGCTGAGGAAGTTTATCACTGAGCTTGGAGTAGCACCCTCCTTTGATGGTCCAGTCCTGCTCTACTGTAACAGCACTGACACCATAGCTCAAGCAAAGAAACCAAAGGCACACCAGCGAACAAAGCACATTCTGCACTGCTTCCATTTGGTCCGTGAGATCATGGATCATGGTGACATCAACCTTCAAAAGATCGATGGAAAGAAGAACCTAGCCGATCCCTTCACTAAAGCCCTGGCAATCAAAGAGTTTGATAACCATAAGTCAAAGATGGGTATTAGATACTGTGTCGAGTTGCTTAAGAACAAGTGGAAGTTGTTGGAAATTGTGACCCAAAGCCAATCATCAGCCTATTGATGGTTGAGATATTATAATTGATTTATTAATTAATAAAAAATATTTTGGCATCTTTTTTCATCACAAGTTTACATCTTCTAATGAACTTGATTGTTGTGATGAGATTATTAGGACTATTTAGTTTCGATAAAGAGAGGATTTATCGATTAGTACTTAAATTTGTTCACGACCAAATGATAGGCTGTTAATTAGGATAACAGCATCTATCGAGCATAGGTCACTATATGCCATATAGGTTGATTGTCCTCTTAACCAAGGTGTATAGAGACACTGATATGGCATACAAGTGAGATGTATGGGTACATCATCACTGAACATGACCAACTTCAGAGCATTCTCCTATCAAGAATGTCTCTGATGGGATATAGGTGTAAGTATCCCTTAGACCTAAGATCACCTCAGTGACTTGCAAGCAACTCACTATGCTTTAGTACCGGACTAATTGAATTTCTAATTTAGTAATGAAAGACTTCTAGGCACAGTCAAGTACTTACAAAATCCGAGTGTGATCAAGATGGAATTGACCACTCCAAGAGTTGGAGAAGAATGTAGCACTGTATTTCAATATAGCAAAACCTTAGCCAGGGTAATCCATCAGATGGATTTGATATTTTAAAATACAATGTGGACAATCTGATCAGAGTTGACAGTTGAACTCTAACGTGTCCTATAAGCATTGTGGTTAAGGGGATGAATTATATGGAAACTATATCCACATGGGTTCTAAGGATGGTGTTCTACACCTTCGACCTATCCGATCATCGGGTATCATTGCTAGATAGTCACTTCAATTGGTATAGAAATTTATTTCTATGCTACCAGCTTAGGTTTGAACCTATGAGATCACACACATTAGAGCTTACAATCTGATCAGATAGTTGATCAATGATTAAGAATCGTTCTAGGGTTAAACAAATAATACAATTGGTGTTTAACCTAGTGCAAGTATTATAGGAGGATCGATTAGCAATTGGATTGCTAATTGGCTTAATTTGATTAAGCCAATAGGCTGAGATTAAGTCTAATTAAATATGATTTAATTAGATTTGGTTTGGGCTTGATTAGATTAAGTCTAATTGATTTATTGGATAAGCCAAGTGCAAGGAAGAACTAGTCCTAGTTTAACTATGACTCGGATTAACCCAATTTTTTAATTTGATTAAAAAATAAATCAAAATTAAATCTAATTTAATCTAATTTAATTAAGTTCTTAAATAGATTAAGGCCTTATTTAATTGGGTTGGTTTAATCTTGATTTTATTTGGTTAAAAGATCTTGTTTGACCAAGTCAAAATAGGAGTCCTAGTGTGACTAGGACTCCCTATCTCCTTGCACCACCTTGGTCTCAATGCCCCCCATACCTATTTTTGAGATATTTTTCATGGAAAATCTCTTTCTTCCTGATTTCCACACCCCCTCTCTCCCTCCAAGTCATATTTGGAAGTTAGGTGGAAGACCAAGTCAAAGGAGGAATTGGTTTTGCTTAGGATTCTATGAGATAGAATTCTTGTTGACCAAAACATCTTCTCTTGAGTGCCACCCCCTCTTTTAATTAATTCTTCTCTTATTCCATGAAATTAATCTCCTTTTCTGTGCACCCTCCCTTACTGGTCCACGCCAAAAATTGTGGAGGAGGCACCCAAGAGTTGGGTGCCCCAACAACTTTCCATGTTTGGATATTCCTAGTCTAGAAATTTGAGCTAACTTAGACTCTTCTTTTTCCCTATTTATTGGATGACTTTTATTTTGATTTTTTCATAGAATATAGAGCTTTAGGAGAGATTTCGAGTGTACAAAAATCAGAGAAAGAGGGTCCTTGGGCATGGGGGTTCCATAGGCACCAAACTAGGTGTCTAGGTGAGAGAAAAGAGAAGAAGAAGAGGGTCTTCTTCTAGGGCTATTTTATTTTCAATCTCTCCTCCTTTCTTTCAAATTTTTTTTTAAGAAAGTCTTAGATTAGAAAACTTTTATCTTCCTTCTCATATTTTAAAGAGTCTAAATTTTGAAGAAGGAAGCATCGGATCGACCGTCGAAGAAGATCAGCACAGTTCTAGCATGCTGTGCTGATTTTCTGCATCAAACTTTAGATCAGAGATCGTAGAATCGTGTGGATGACATCTAGAGGTCGGACGTGTGTGTGGCTTATGATTTCATCCTCAAGTCCAAATCAGCAAGTTAGAATGTCTAAACTTGCTCAGGTAATAGATCTAATCTATAAACTTCATACCTGCATTTGATGTAGTGTAGATCTAGATTGATTTGATCAACCTTCTTTTTAATTTAATTTTAATTTTTAATTTAATATCATACCTTGATCATATAATAGATCTAAGATCTAGGTGTTTATATGATTATTTAAATAAATTTTAGATTTATTTAAGTCTTCCGCTGTAAGATCTTGAAAAAGTTTTAAGATCTACCTGTGAAATCCTAGATCTGGTTTCTTCACCTCTTGCACCCAAGGATCCCACACCCAAACCCTCTCTCTTAGGTGTATTCTCTATAGAAAATTCATGCCCAAACTCCACTTAAATAGAGAGATAGAGAGGAGGCCTTGTCTAGGTTAAACACCAGAAAGGAATGTCTAAATTGGACAAGATTTGGTGTGCCTAACTCTTGGGTGCCTCCTATTCTTTCGGCGTGGATATCCTAGAATTGTTGCACAACCTTTCCTCTTTCTCCATCAAAAAAATTAGAAAAAAATTAGGATATTTGGCTATTGGAAAATGTATCCTAAAGCCAATCATCTAAGTTGTAGATGATTGGAACCTATATATAAATTATCTAATAATAATAGTTATTTGGTCGGTTCATCATAAAAGTTTTTTCTTTCTTAAATAAATTTTTAAATTATGATGAAGTTCTTAGAACCATAATCAATCGATAAAGAAGAATTTATTGGATGGTTCTTAAATTATTCATGATCAAATGATAAGTTATTAACAAGGACGATAACTTATCGAGTGTAGGTCATTGTATGCCATATGCATTGGATGTCCTCATAACCAAGTGGTGTGGAGACATTGATATAGCATCCAAGTGAGATGTAGGAGTACATCTATACTAAATGTAACAAATGTAGTACTCTACTATCAAGAGTAGCAAGCTAAAGCCAATAGATATAAGTATCCCTCCGATCTGAGATCACCACGATGACTTGCAAGCAACTTACTATACTTCGATGCCAGACTGCCTATATTTCTAATATAGATTCGAAAGATTTTTGGGTACAGTCAAGTACTTATAGAGTTGGTGTGTGAGTTAAGATGGGATTGACCACTCCTGACTAACTTTAGAAAGAAAATAATTCACTATTTTTTAATTTAGCAAAACCTAGTCCTGGGTAATCCTCATAAGGAGTCATGGGATTTGCAAAATTTTGAGACACAATAAAGATGACTTGTATGAGTGTTGACAGCTTACTCGAAGTCATCTTAAGCATTATTGATCAAAAGGATGAATTATACAGTAACCATAGGGTAGGATTCTAAGAATGTTGTTTTGCATATATGCGATCTATCTGGATGTTGGGTACCATTGTTAGATGATCATTTTGATTGGTATAGGAATCGATTTCTATGCTACCAGCTTAGGTTCAAACCTATGGGGTCACATACATAAGTGGTTATAATCTGATTAGATGGTTGATTATTGATTGAGAATCGTTCTAAGATCAAACAATCAATACGATTGATGTTTGACCTAATACAAGTATTATAGAAGGATCGATTAGCAATTGGATTGCTAATTGACTCAATTTGATTGAGCTTTCAGACTGAGATCAAGTCTAATTAAATTAGATTCAATTAGAATTAGTTTGGACTTAATTGGATTAAGTCTAATTAATTTATTGGATAAGCCAAATGCAAAAAAGAATAAGTCATTTTTAGACTAGGACTTAAGTGCACCTAATTTTTAATTTGATTAAAAATTAAATCAGATTTAAATATTATTTAAATTTAATTTAATTAGACTTTTAATTAGATTAGGATTGTCTATTAATTAGGTTGACTTAAAACTATTTTGAATTGGATTTAAAAGATTTTGACCTAGACAAATTGGAAGGGTCCCAGTTGGATTAGGACTCTCACTCTTCTTCCTTGTGCCACCTAAGGAATACTCCCATGCCCCAAATATTTGTTTCTAGATTTTCCATGGTTTTCTCCATGCCTAAGAAAGGTTTCCATGCCCACTCCTGGTTGGTTTTGAATCTAAATTTGAATGGATCAAATTTGGAAAGTTGTTTTGCATGGGATTCTATTTGATAGAGTCCGTCTTGACCAAAACACTTTCTTCTTCTTCTATTTTTTCCTCCAATGCCCACCTTATTTTGTCACCCACTTTTTTCTAGGTTTTTGGGCATTCCCTTTGGGTTTTCCACATTGAAAATAGAGGTGGAGGCATCCAAGGGTTGGATGCCTCCCTAACTTCCTATTTTCAATGGATTTTGACTAGGTCTTTTGACCTAATCTTACATATATTGTGTCATGCTACATTTTGAGGGTGTGTGCGTGAGAAACCACCTGATTCTCCATATAAAAATTAGAAAAAAAATAGAGGGGGATGTTGGGAGGTTGCTATTGTTAGATGTGTACCCTAGAAGCTAGATTGGCTAAACACTTGTAATACACTTCTAGGGCTAATTTTATAATTTTGACTATAAATTAATAAAAAAATTATTTTTTTATCATAGTGTGTATTTAAAGTATCTGTGTACATCCTTTGAGTTAATGGTAATGACAATTCATATTTTCAAGAATTGAAAATTCAAAACATGAGTTTTCATAATTAACTCATAAACTGCTCCTGACCGTAGGATCATCATAAGAATGATGATCGATCCAGAAAGTTGGTATACGATCACTTTCTTAGGATAGATGAGTCTTGAGTCTATGGTGTGGAGACACCAAAGCAAAAGTATAGATACTTGTTAGAGAACGACGGCACTGAGCGTGACCACCTTGAGCAATCATAAGGGAGTCTACCTTCTCGTCAATGACTGGCTCGATGCTGCAGTGATGTATCTGGTTCTTTGACTTGAGGTGCATCAGTTGTTTACCTTAAGGATGTTATAGTTTGATGACACCATAACTCGATCTCATAGACATTCAAAATTTTGAGATGTATGTTGGCTATAACATGTTCATTGTAGGAATTGGATTGCACCAATAGGGGATCTATCTATCTTGATAGATGAGGAGTAGCCCTATGATGATCATAAGATTGAGTCCATAAACCCATGGCCATGGCAGTATGAAGATGATAGAAAGAGTTTCTATTAGGATTTCACATCGAACTCAAATCAAATGATTAACTCATATGATGGATATTGGATTTGATGACTTCATCTTAACCCTAACCCTATCGGAGCTCAAGATAGAAGAACCTAATCACACAGGTAGCTACACCGAGAGGTTTGATTTTAATTCTGATGGATTGCCATCATATACTGCTAGATGTCACTGGTGGATTTTGAGAGCAATTAGAATAATCTTGTTGATTGATCATTCTAATTGTATGAATCAAAAAAGTTCTGGTCCATCAAAAGATGTTTTAATGATGCCGATGATGGAGATTGTGATATATCTCACTACCATACCGAACTGAATCTAATTAGATTACATAAATAAATACTTATGTCTGGATGTGATCAACAGAGCTAACCCAATTTGATTGATTTAGATTAGATTCAATTAGTTTCAAGAAAATCGTGCTAGCACACGATTAAGCCTAACATTCTCCTTCTGTAGTCCTTCTAGTTCATCATGGATGAGTTTGACTCACTCTGGAATCCTAACTGGAGCTTGTCCAGGTCAAAAAAATGTTGTCTTAATTTATCAGAAGATTTTAAGATAACACCTGCCAATTCCTTTTACCTGCTATTTTCTGTTTCGGAAAAGTGTCAAAGGTTGACCCTATTATAAGAAAGAAAGAATAGGGGGATGCGCCCCATGGAGAATTTCTAGGGGTATGTGCCCCTAGATTTTTTATGCAATATGGAGAGGATGCACGTCCCCCTAGGCATGCATCCTATGTGGATAAAGGCTTTGACCCAGTCAAATTAGATTTGACTAGGTCAAAGTAACTTGGTAAGATCAAAGTCTTTGGAGATGATTTGCTTATGCTACCCAAACATTCTCCCTCTTCTCCATGCCATTTCTATCTAGATTTTATGTGACAAAATCATGAAAATAAAAGGATGGGGCATGGAGATCTGATGAGGAGTCCTTCTATATGTCATCTTTGACCTGTTCAAAGTTGCAAGTGAAGGGACTCTATGTTTGGTCTATTTAAAGAGCCCTGCGCAAACCTGTTGTGCATCTGAATTACATACGGCATAGCCCTACCACTTTATTCATCTCCATGCCCAAGTGGTTGGGCAAAGCAGTGAGAGAAGATCCAAGTTCCATTGGCAAAAAGATTAGGAAAAGATATAACTAGTTCATGAGATGATCATGCATCTTTCAGAAGTTGTTTTGAAGGATCTACAAAAGAACTTAAGATCCGATCTTTGTAGATCAGATCTAGAAGGAGAGCACCTCTAGATCCAGCCTGAGTGGACTTTGATAAAGGCCAAGCACATGCGTGGCTCAATCCAGAAGATCAAGATCATCGGCAAGATAATCAGATTACCCAACCAAGATATGAAATTAAATTTGATTTAATTTTTAATTTTAATTTTAATATCAAATATATAAGATCAAATTTAAGATATCTCAAATATAATTAGAATTTGTTAAAAAAAATTTTAAAATATTTCTTCAGATCTAATCGGATTTGAACGATCCTATGGCGGAAAAATGCTGATTTTTCTTCAAACGGTATCAGAGCTGCGTTAGCAGTTCTTCATATCTACTTTAGATCTGATCTTTTTAAAAAAAATATGATCTAATATTAAAAAATTTTAGATATCACATTAGATGTAATTTGATCTAAAATTAGAAAATTAAAAATTTAGAATCATATCAATGATGTATGAGATACATCTCTAGATTACGTGTAGAATTATTCTATGTATGGTCTAGTGTATTCTTTCTATTGATATGATTAAATATAATTTTTAGGTCTATTTATTTCTATTTTTTTAATGTTATAAATATTATAATCAGATCTAAAAAATAGAAAATTAAATTAATTAAATGTTCATATGAGATATGATAGATGCATGCCTAGACTAGTTGTATAATAGTTCTATGAATTATCTAGAATAGATTTTATTTTGATATGATCGATTTAAAATTTTATTCTTTAGTTATTATATGTAATATATCAGATTTGAAAGCATGCATTTAAGATTTAATAATTGATACATGAGATGTATACAGAATATGCATAATTAGATCTATGATTTTATATTTGATATATGTTAGCGATCTTATTATTTTGTAGCATAATTATTATTTCTGATTAAGGCATTCCTTTTAGCCATCCGATCATAAAAGTAAGAAGGGTTGAAAGGCCCTCTCTTTTCATTCGATAGGGTGCTCTTATGGCATGTAGGGGTGCTGCATGCTTATCCTTAATCAAAAATTAAAAATTTATTTTTTTGTAAAATGTTAGATCCTGAAACCCTAGGATTTTTAGCATATTTCTATTTTTGAACCAAACTTAATTAAGAATTAAGATTATAAAATTAATTAATTCTAAAAATTATGAATTTTTAGATCTAAGACACCTTCATAAATTTGGGTTCGAGCTTGGGTAGCTCAATTAGGTTTAGCGGTTGATCAAACCAAATCAAGAGTTAGTTAGGTGGGATCAAGAATGCTTAGAATTGACCAACTCAATATGATTAAGTCTAGGTCAAGGTCGACTCACCGTAACATTTGGTCGACCAAGTCAAGACCTAATTTGGTTCCGTAGTTCGAGCCTGGATTGTAGGCTAATCCGACTGATTCTGGTTCGATAATTTGGTGTCTAAGATAAGTCTGGTAGATACGACTGACTAATTTTTAATTAGGAGCTACTTAACCTAAATGCATTCTTGTTGAGTTAATGACATATGCCTTCCACCAATCTTACTTACCTGGCCATTTGTGTCGATCTAGTTCTGATTAGAGGTGGCTAACAATTCGAGCTAATCCATGTCACTAGGTTAGTCATAATTGTTATGACTAAGTCAATTCAAGTTTAAAGAGACCTAAATCAAATCTTTCTAAGAAAATATTAAGTCATAGATCTTTCATCATTATAGATATGTGGGCCCTTTTCGAGGTTGAAGTCAAATTTAAAGAGACCTAAATCAAATCTTTCTTAGAAAATATTAAGTCATAGGTCTTCCACCATTATAGATGTGCGGGTCCTTCTCGGGATTGATTGTTCTCGACTGGTTATAGTGATTCAGTTGCACCGAGAAGATGCAACCATGTCTATTAGGCATTGGATGCTATGGGTTAGAGGATTGGTTGGGCTCAATATTTTAGATAATGTGAGGGACCAATCAGGAATTCAATTCGTGTCAATGGTAGGTCTAACTTAACTAAGGAGTGGAGCAATATTCCGAGCATGGTGAGCTTCATGAATTAGATACCAAATTTGAATGCACCATGATTAGATAATCATTGGATAAGAGTTGTCCACTCATCGATTGACCCATCATCAATAACTATTAGGTGAGGTGGTGAGCCAGTCAGTGGGATCGCACCATCCATTAGAAATCAATGATCATGGAGATTTTTGCATCTCTGCCAAGGGAGTGTAAAAATTCAAAAAAATAGTATGAGCTTAATTTATTTAAAATAAAATTTTTAAATAAATTGATCAAGTCTAATTATAAAATCTAATTAGAAATTTTGATTCTCTATAAAAAAATATCTGCATTCAATCCGCTAGCCCATATCCTAGACTTTTATAGTCTGATCGAATCCAATTATAAGTATTGGCTCCAGAACTATAAAATTATTTTGGATTTCAAAAAGCTGACTCATGTATTAAATCAGAATCCTTCCACTTTACTAGTCCGTCCATCCACTGAATAGAGAGCATCTCTAAAAAAGTGGATGGACGAAAACAATAAAGCTAGGTACTACATGTAGGGCTCGATGTCTGATGAGCTTCAGCATCAACATGAGGACATCAAGACTGCTCGCCAAATGTTGGCTCACCTATAAAAGTTATTTGGTGAAGAGAGTCGCGCAGCCAAGTATCAAGTCACTAAAAGACCTTTTAAGGCTCAAATTGATGTGATCTTGCAGTCCTTGACAAGAACTTTGAAGAGCTTGAGAAGCTTGGTGTCAAGCTAGACAAGGACTTGCAAATTGATGTGATCTTACAATCCTTGACTGATGCATATGGGCAGTTCATCATGAACTTCTATATGCATAAGCTGCAATATACTTTAGCTGAATTGATGAACATGCTGGTTACTGCTGAGCTTTCTTTAAAAGGTTCAAAGGGCTCAGTGCTTGCTGTGGAGCAGATTTTTTTTAAGAGAAAGTCTTTTGAAAAGAAGAAGAAGTTTGTAAAGAAGTAGAAGATAGATGGAGGAAAGAAAAAGAAGGAAGACTCAAAGAGGAAGACCGTGGATAAAGAAAAATATTTTTATTACAACACCAACGACCATTGGAAGTTGAACTGTCCTTTATACCTAGCCAACCTAAAGAATAAGAATGAGGTAGGTCCTTCTAGAGGTATGCTTGTAATTGAATCTAATCTAATGATTTTTTTTACATCCAGCTGGATTCTTGACTCTGGTTCTAGTGCTCATTTGTGCACTTCTATGCAAGATCTTGAGGAGAGCAGGAGACTGAGGGATGGTGAGATGATCCTATGCATCGGAAATAGAGCAAGAGTTACTGCTGTGGTTGTGAAAACCTACCCTCTTTGACTACCATCAAGATTAGATTTAGTACTTAGGAACTATTTTTATGTAACTATAGCAAGCAGGAATTTAATTTTTGTTTCTTGTTTAGCACAGAAAGGCTATGTAATTAGTTTTCTTAAGGACCATTGTAATATTCTTTCTGAAAGAAATAAAATTACAAGTGGTTTTCTTATTAATTATTTCTATCGATTACATATTGATGTTTCCATTTTTAATATCGAGCAAAATATGAATGCCATAGGATCAAAGTGATCTAGGGATAGTCTAAATGATAGGTATCTTTGGCACCTTAGGCTAGGCCATATAGCTAAAGATAGGATTAACAAATTGGAGAAATCCAAACTATTGAATCCATTGACTTTTGAATTATATCCGATTTATGAATCATACCTTCATGGCAAATTGACCAAGCTCCATTTTGTAAGATATGGGGAAAGAGCCACAGACCTACTTGCCTTAGTACACATAGATGTGTGTGGCCCATTTGATGTGCCGCTCAGAGATAATTATATCTACTTCATTACCTTTATCGATGATTTATCTCAATACGGGTATGTGTATTTGATGTGACACAAGTCTGAAGTCTTTGAAAAGTTTAAAAAATTCAGACTTAAAGTAGAAAAATAAATAGAAAAATTCATTAAGATTCTTCAATCAAATCGAGGAGGTGAATACCTTAGTCGAAAATTCCTAGACTATCTCAAAGATAATGGCATAGTCTTATAATGAACTCCACCTAGAATGCCTCAACTCAGTGGGGTTTCAGAATGAAGAAAATGGATTCTATTAGATATGGTCTAATTCATGATGAGCTTCATGGATCTTCCTGATTTTTTTTAGAGATATAGTCTAATGACCATAATATATTTACTAAATAGGGTTTCCTCTAAAATCATTCCTACCACACCGTATGAGATATGGCATGGTAAGAAACCAAGTCTGAGTCACCTCAGAATTTGGGATTGTCCGACTCGTGTCAAGAGACAGCAGGCAAACAAGTTAGAATCTAGGTTCTTTAAAGCTCATTTTATAGGATATCCTAAAGAATTATTAGGATATTATTTCTATCTTCCAGAATATCATAATGTGATTGTGAGTCGACATGCCATTTCTCTTTAAAAATAATTTATTCAAGATGGTGGCATCGAAAGATAAATCAGGCTCGAGGAGAAAGTCTTCGAATAGCAACAAGCTAAGGAACCTATGGAATCCAATCAGATTGAGCCATTCCAAATACTACCTCCCCCACCTCGAAAATTAACTAAAATTTTTCGTCCTCCTGAAAGGTACTTAGGTACTATTTTAGAGGATGTAGAGAAAATATTCCTCATGAAAAATGAGATTCATGATGATGATCTCTAAACCTATGATGAGGTGATATCAGATATCAACTCCAAGAAATGGTTAGAGGCAATGAAGTCAGAGATTGACTCAATGTGCTCGAACCAAGTCTGAACCTTGGTAGATCCACTGGAAGGTATAGTATCTATTGGGTGTATATGGATCTTCAAGAGAAAGATAGGTGCCGATGAAAATGTAGAGACATTCAAAGCAAGGCTCATAGCGAAAGGGTATAGTCAGCACGAAGGCATTAACTATCAAGATACCTTTTTGTCAGTAGCCATGCTTAAATTCTTTCGTACATTGCTTGCTGTTACTGTCTATTTCGATTATAAAATATGAAAAATGAACGTGAAAATAGTATTCTTAAATGGATATCTTGAGCAAGATCTCTTTATGGAATAGCCACTTGATTTCACATCTAGTGATAGTGATCATAAGATATGCAAGCTACAAAGGTCCATATGTGGACTTAAGCAAGCATTTTAGAGTTGGAATGCTCATTTTAATGATGTGATCAAATCATTTGGTTTCATCAAAAATGATGAGGAGCCGTGTGTGTTCAAAAAGATCAGTGGGAGTGCTGTCGTCTTCCTCGTACTATACGTGGAAGACATCCTCCTAATTGGAAATGATATTTTCATGTTGACCACGGTTAGAATATGGTTATCTAAAGAGTTCTCTATGAAAGACCTAGGAGAAGTATCCTTTATTCTAAGAATTAAGGTCTATAGGGATAGACCAAATAGAATGCTAGGACTTTCACAGAAGATGTACATAGAGGAAGTACTGAAGAGATTTAGCATGGAAAACTTCAAAAGAGGTTTAGTATCCCTTAGACATGGCAATCATCTCTCCAAGAAGATGCACCCTAGCACACCTAAGGAGATTGAATGCATGAGTAAGATCCCTTATGCTTCAGCAATAGGGAGCCTCATGTATGCCATGCTATGTATACAATCTGATATTACCCATGCTATGAGTGTCACGAGCAGGTATCAGTCGAATCCAGATGAAGAGCACTGAAATTCTGTGAAGTGTATCCTTAAGTACTTGAGAAGAACTAAGGATATGTTTTTAATCTTTGGTAATGAAGAACTCCAGATCTAGGGATTTATAGACTCGGACTTTATGTCCAACATAGATGATCAAAAGTCGACATCTAGAAGTCTATTTATATGCAATGATGGTGCTGTTAGCTAGAAGAGTTTCAAGCAGATGGTGATAGCAGACTCCACCATGGAAGCAGAATATATTATTGGCATTAGAAGCTGCAAAGGATGTATTCTGATACAAGAAGTTCATCGCAAAGCTTGAAGTGATGCCATCAAATGCCGTCCTTTTGTACTACGATAACAATAGCACTATAGTCCTAGCTAAGAAGCTGAGGTCTCACCAAAAATTCAAGCACATCGAACGATGATTCTATCTCATCGGTGATTACCTCAAGAAAAAATACGTCAAGAATAAGAGAGTCAACACCGCAAATAATGCGGTTGACCCCCTAATGAAGTCATTGGGATAGTAGTAGATCAAAGCCCATCTTAAGAAAATAGGACTTAGATTTGTAGCCAATTGGCTTTAGATCATATGGGAGTTTGTTAGATGTGTGCCCTATAAGTCAGATTGGCTAAATACTTGTAATACACTTCTAGGGGCAATTTTATAAATTTGACTATAAATTAATAAAAGGATTATTTTTCTATCACATTGTGTATTTAAAATGTCTTTGATACATCCTTTGAGTTAATGGTAATGATAATTCATATTTTTAAGAGTTAAAAATTTAAGATATGAATTTTCATAATTAACTCAGAAACTGCTCCTGACCATAGGATCGTGATCGATCCAGAAGGTAGGTATATGATCACTTTCTTAGGATAGATGAGTATTAAATCTATGGTGTGGAGACATCGAAGTGAGAGTACAAATATGCATTAGAGAATGAGGGCACTGAGCATGACCACCTCGAGCAGTCATAAGAGAGTCTACCTTCTCATCGATGACTAGCTCGATGCTGCAGTAGTATGTCCAATTCTTTGAAGGATGGGAGCATCTGGATTATGATTGGCTTGATCTCATAGTGGGTAGCATGGATATCGAGTAATTGGATATAAGTCGAAGGGTTATAGGTAGAAGGAATAAAATATTCCTTCATCTGCCTAGGTGGTTCTCTAAAATTTTTAGCTATTTGATTATTAGATTTAATATGGTTCAGCCATTCAATTTTATAGTTGAATTCAACTAAATCAGATAAAGTGATTTTATACCGTGCATGTATTAGTGCAACCCTAATGTATGGTTCAAAATTTTTTTTAGATTTTTTTATTTATTTTTTTTTTATTTTATTATTTTATTATTATTATTTTAAATTTTTTTATAATTTTTATATTATTATTTTATTTTTTCGATTTTTTTAAATTTTTCTAAAATTTTTATTATTTATTATTTTATTATTATATTATTATTATTTTATTTTTTAAAAAAATAATGATTTTTAATGATTTTATTATAATTTTATTTATTTTATATAATTTTTTATTTATTTTAATTTTTAATTATTTTATAATTTAATTATTAATTATTTTTAATTTATTTTATTTTATTTTATTTTTGAAAGAGAAGAGAAGAAAAGGAGAAGAAAGAGGAAAGAGTTCTAAACAAGAGATCCTAAGGAGTCCTAAAACTAAGAAGAGAGAGATGATTAGTTTTAATTAAGTTTAATATTTTAGTTAGCAATCAAGTTAGGCAAACAATCCTAACTAAGAATTGTCCTAGATTTAGATAGCTCCTAACTGCTAAGGTCACCTTCAAGCCCTCCAAGTTTAGGATCAGCCAATCAACTGGTCAGATAAGTATAAGGTTGGTGGGAGTCCCCCCATTGCTTGCCTTAGACACCAATTATGCTTGGCCAGATAAGCTAACAAAATCAATTATAAACTACCTTCCTTCGAGCCCAATCATTCCTGAACCACTTGCCTTAGACACCAGTTAAATTGACTAACCCTAATCTATTCCAACTTTTAGAATTCTTATCCTAATAAGCTCAAGTTTCTAGCGCCGATGTCTAATTGATTTTAAAATTAAAGGCTTAGGTCAATGTAGGATGCTGGTTGGTTGATTGTGGGCTAAGGAAGGATGATCAAATCTCCATCTTATATTGTTTAATTGGGTTATGCCCTTAATTTGATTTAAGATGAATATGCATAATCACTTTCAGACAAGAGTTTCTATGTAACTAAATTAGATGCATGAAACTAATTAGATTTTAGATGCTTATCTTATCTCCAGCGATCACCAAAAAAAAACAAAAATAAAAATAAAACTAATGTGATGGATGCTCTAAGCAGTTAGGATTTCTAATATTGACATGCAGTTTTTAATTAGATTTAAGTGGATAATTTTTAATTAATTTAAAAATAAAATAAATAATATTAAAAAAATCTAGGATTAAGATTGATCTCACCAAATAAAATTGGAAGTTTCCCTCCTTGCCCTAATTTGGTTCTTTTCCTTTTTTTCTTTTTCTTCTCTTTTTTCTATAAAATAAAGAAAAAAAGTTAGTAAGCACTATTTATAAAAAATTAAAGAAACTAAAATTTTATTTATAATTAATTTATAAAAAAATCAAAAAATTTAATGCTCTTGTCTTTTCCAACAACGGTGCCAAAAACTTAATAAGAGCATTATGTTGTCATTAAGATATCATATTTATCAGTTTAATCCAAATTCTTAAAATAATTAAAAATAGATAGTAAGTAGTAAGTCAAGTCGAATCCATAGGGAAGACAATATTTTAGTTTTGAAATCTTTAATTTTTATTAAAAAGGATTTAGAAAAAAAATTAAAATCAAAAAATAAAATCATAAATAAAAAGCTAAAATTAAAAGATACAAAAAATTAAACTTGGTACTAAGATCTATTAGTTAGATCTTAGCATCTACTTGTAATAAAATAAAGAGTAATAATTAAAGTATAGAAATTAAATTATAATAAAAAATAAAGAGCATGAATTTAAAGAGCATAAAAATAAATTTTGCATTAATTTAAAAGTTCATAATTTAAATACATAAAATTTAAAAAGAAAATAAAAGAAAATAAAAGCAACTGATCTTGATCTTGGATCAGCATCGGTGTTGAGATAGTATAGATGCCAGCTCTTCTTTGCAGAATCCATTGCCTTGAAGCAGTCTCTAACCCAAGCATAGCTCTAACCTTTACCAAATTTCTTTCCATAACCGAAGATAGATTGATTTGATGGCTTGGGGTCCTTTAAATAGGTGTTAGAAGGGTTGGAGATCTTTATTGCAGGCAATATGAGACTAAGGAGAGTTTTGATCAGCAAAAATAAAAGAAATTTGAATGAAAATTGGATTAAAATAGCTCCTGAGTGAATTCTATTGAGTTCCTGAATTCTAGCCCTCAGATACGAATCCATCGACTCAAAAATCACCAAAAACCAACGTATATCAACCTAAATCAAGAAGGAATAAGTTTCGACCGTTCGATTGCTTTAATCTATTAAATCTAGACTGTCTAATCATGCTCTAGGAGACTAAATCACTGTCAGGATCATCCTCAATTGTTGGATTGTTGCTTGGGGCTTCCAGGGCCATTCGATCGTGCAAAGGAGTTAGAAACTGAATCAAATCAAGAAAAAACCCTGGCCATTGGATTTCAACCGCAAGAGAGCATAGCCGTTGTATTGCACATTACTGTGCTTGTGGACCACACTAGACTGGGTATACTATAGACCATAGTGAATCAGTACACGGCATTTTTTAAAAATGACCAAAATGCCCTCCTTAAGGGTTCACGGTGAGCTACGATGAATTTGATGTCAGCAGCACGTGGGGGTGGGTGGCTTGCGCTGGCGCATGGGCTGTGTTGGCTAGCTTGGCGACTTACTGGCCCATGGCTTGGAAACTTAGCTGAGCACATTTGCACACGCCGGTGGAGATTGTGCACTAGCTTGAATTGCAGAGCCGGCTGAGCCATTTTTCTTTTTTATTATTTTTTTTATAAAAATTCATATCTGATCCATTTTAGCTTCGATTTGCTTCAAATTTATTTCATTATGATTAAAAAAATTAAGCTCTTTTTACTGATAATAATATTTTTATTTTTTATTCTCATTATTTTTTTAATTAATTTTTATTATTTTAAAATTAATTTTTTTATTTAATAAAAATAGTAATTTCTTAGAAATATATATAAATTAATTATTAATTTTTTAAAAATAAATATAAATTAATGAATAAATTAATATTTTTATTGATAAATTTATGGTACTTATCACTTCTGCATGTTATCTTTAACCTATTCAAGGTTGCAAGCGAAGGGACTCTATGTTTGGTCTATTTAAAGAGCCCTGCGCAAACCTATTGTACATCTGAATTACATATGGCAAAGCCCAACCACTTTATTCATCTCCACACCCCCTCATCTTCCTCCTCTCTCTCTTCTCCATGCCTAAGTGGTTGGACAAAGCAGCGAGAGAAGATCCAAGTTCCATTGGCAAAAAGATCAGGAAAAGATACAACTAGTTTGTGAGACGAACATGCATCTTTCAGAAGTTGTTTTGAAGGGTCTACAAAAGGACTTAAGATATGATCTTTGGAGATCAGATCTTGAAGGAGAGCACCTCCAGATCTAGCCCAAGTAGACTCTGGTAGAGGCCAGGCACGTACGTGGCTCGATCCAGAATCTTAGGAACATCAGAATCAACGGCAGGATAATCAGATTATCCAACTAAGATACGAAATTAAATCTGATTTAATTTTTAATTTTAGTTTTAATATCAGATCCTTAGGATCAGATTTGAGATATCTTAGATCTGATTAGGATTTGTTAGAAATTTTTTTGAAATATCCCTTCAGATCTAATCGGATCTGAATGATCTTGCAGCGAGAAAATGCTGATTTTCCTTTAGTTGCCTACTTCCTAGGGCATGGAGACTCCATTAGGACATCAAGTTGTTGATATCTTGAAGAAAGAAAGGTAAGAGTAAACTATTGTCTCTTAGAGATTTCTTTCTAACCATTTGTTGTTTAGTTTTTGTGTGATTTTTCTATGAAAAAAATCTAAAAGAGAGAGGGTAAGAGTGTGGAGGATGGATGCCCCAAAATGTTGGGGCATGATGGTCCTCTTTGGACATGATCATATCATGTCCTAATGATAGAAGAAGAAGAGAAGAAAGGTCTTCTCTTAGGGTTTCTTTGAGAATCCTTCTTCTCTATTTATTTATGAGATTTTTCTATGAGAAAATGGAAAATGTTAGATCTAAAAATGTGAGAAAAATATAGAGGAGAAGGTCTCCTCTTGCCCTGACATGAAGATGTGTTCAGGGCATCAATCGTTGATGTCCTAAAAGAAAAGATTTGTCTTCTCTTAGGGCTTTTCTCATATGTTTTATTTCTGATTTTTGGGAGATCCAAGGATTGGATTTCTTTCTTATTCCTTCTCTTATTCTTCATCTCTTGGAATGTCCAAGAGATCCAAAAAATATTTTTTAGATTAACCATCAAGAGGGATCTGCAAGAAGCTAGCACTTCGAGCGGATCTTTATTTGACGAACCTCCAATTTGTATTGCAGCCTCATATGGACTATCTATAGAGGTCAGATGCATGTGCGGTTCCAAGCAACAAGGATGACATCAGGACTTGGCTGTGGTGTTCTCGACCCATGCGAAGGTAAGAGATTTGATCTCTTCTCTCACCTAGATGCGATCTAGGCTTTGATCTAGAACTATTCTAAATCTAGGATATTAATCTGATCGATACCAAAGCACTTTAATTTTTAGATTTATGTATGCATTATGACATGTTATAGGTCCTAGATGTAGGGTTTAGTAATTAGATTATATACTTTTTATAGATTAAATAGTTTAATTTACATCTTTCGTTGCAATTTATTTTAAAAAAGTTTTGAAATTCAAGCATAAAACCCTACATATTTTCCATCAGTGGTATCAGAGCATCTAGGTTCGTTTACGATGTGATCATGTTTGCATTAAAATAAATCTATAAATAAAACTATAAAGATCATACATACTGCTATAAGATTGTCCTGCTATAAGGTTTACCTCTTACAGTAGAGAGGTTGTCCTAGTATGTGCTGATCTGTAAAATTGAATTGTGAATAAGTTAGATATGATCTAAGTTAATTTATGATTCATTTTTTTTATTTTAAATCTTAAATAAATAGATATTTGATCTATTATTGATTATTTAGATTAGATCTAAAAATTGTAGGGTCACACATACTGATTATAAGGTTGTCCTGCTGTAAGGTTTACCGCTTACAGTGGAGAGGTTGTCCTAGTATGTGTGGACCTGAATAACCTAAATCATAAATATGTTAAATAAGATCTAAAGTTGTTTATGATTTATTTTTAGATTTTAAATCTAAAATTAAATGGTTTATGATTTGATTTTGATCATTTAGATGAGATCCATATGATATATTTCATATTTTGATCTAGATCTTCATGTTGCGTATGTTGATATGTAGCTTCTTTTTGAATCTAGTTTGCATATGTATGACATATAAGTTTTATAGAATTTTAATTATGAACTTACTTTCTGCAAAATTCTATATTCGAAATCCAGGACATGATCAAAATATTGAAATAAATCAGATCTAAAACCATGTATTGAATATAACTCAATATAAACTGTTTACAATTTAAAAATATTTCAAATGATCAAATCAGATATTAGTTCTGAGGTTCTATAAACCCAAACCCATAAGCCTTAAATTTAATTAAGAATTAAGTAATTGTTTAGGATCTAGGTTTGTGATTTGAAGATCCTAAGATAATTTCATAAAACATGGGTTAAAGGATAATGGGTTAGCTTTGATTAGGTCATTAACTGGGTTAGACCTAGGATTAGATTAAAAATGGACTAAGTTAAGAAATTGATCAAACCTAATTAATAGTTAATTAGGATTAGGTCATTTTTTTTCTATAGATCAATTCAATAGTTATAGTTGATCAAAGTTCATATATCTAATAAATGGACCATGATCGTGGCTCAGTGGCTGAGTCCGAGTCTTTAGGTAGACTAAATCAAAACTGATAAACTGATTGGCGTCTAAGGTAAGTCTAGCATTTCTAGATCGATGATTTTTAATTGACAGTCCACTTACTTGGCCATTTCTGATGGTGTCTAAGGCAAGCCTTGGTAGGCCCTTCCATCGATCTCACTTATCTGGCCAATGTGGTTAATTAGCTTTTGATTAGGTTGCTCAATGATTCACGCTAATCCATGTCACAGAAAATTAGTGAGACTGATTTTATGCAGTGAGACTAATTTAGGTGCCCATGGACCGAAATTGATCCTAGTCCTTATCAATGACTTGAGAAGTCAGTGGGAGGACTTGACTTGGTAAAGTCAGTGGGAGCAAATTGGTCCATGTCCTTTCTATCCTTAAATCACTTATAATTTAAATCCACTAAAATTATTAGATCCTTAAAATGATAAAGTTATGGGGATAACCAAGTCATAGCTTTCCATTAAGGTGTTGATAATGGGTCTATTAACTCAATAATCATTGGAGTCCCATAGGCCTGGTGCTTGTTGATAAATGAAATTATCATTCATCATATGACAACTTGGATGTGTCTCTCTAATGATGGTTAGGTTGACCAACCAAATTTGGGCTTAATCATTCATTGGTTAGATGCACCAAGTATGATCATGTAAATAGTTGGATCTAACTGGATCCTTACAGTGAAGGCCAAAGCCTATTAATTAGGTTTCTATGGCAAAATTAAATTACTAGAAGTTGTTTAGAGAAATAATTGATTAAAGAACCTACCCATAGATGCACATGGGTTGATCGGCCAAAGTCGGGCTTGTGTGCAGTCTATGTGGATTCTAGTACCTACCAGAGAATTAAAGTAATTTTTTGAATTAGTGGTAAAGACTACCAATTTGAATAAAATAGTGGATGAATCTTTAGACTAAAATCCAAGTCTCTAGGCTTAAAATAATTCATATATAATAGGTCATTGTTCTCTATTCTCAAATTAAGGCTAAACCCTAGTTGCTCCAATCACTATTAGATAGTGATGACTTATGGGATGCAACTTCGATAATTAGTATCAAAGGTTAAAATTGATTTAGCAGTATGAATGAGTTCGTATTGGGGTTTATAAGCCAGTCAAAATAATTAGTCTAATATTAATCCAAATCAGGAATAGTGCTTCTACTATAAGAAGCAGGGTCATAGGAAGAAGAATTATCTTACTTCTCTTGACCCCAACAAGCTGAATACGAGAAAAGAGTAAGAGTTGCTTATCAAGGATGTTATATGATAACATCTTGAAATTTATCTATATATAATTCTACTACCTAGGTATTAGATACCGGTGGTCTTATGCAATTCATTGCAAGGACTTTAGGTAAGTGGAATGTTTGAAAATGATGAGAGATTCCTAAAAGATAGGGAAGGAAGTCCTGTTCCAATCCTAGCTTTAGAAATTGTCAAGCTTATTTTCAAAAGATGTCATTTTGAGTGATTATCACTATTGTCCATGGTTTATGATAAATGTGATCTCTATTGGCCTTTTGGCCAGAGATGGTTATCATTTATCAATAAAGAAGATTGTTATGATATTATTATGAATAATATTATAATAATACATGAACAATAAAAAAATGATATTTAACATTAACATAGCCTATTAAGTGTAATGTGCACATTTAATAAACACCCAAGTTAGATAATGTCATGCATTTCTGCTTTTGGCATTGTAGGATTAGTCATGTTGACAAGAAGAAGATAAATAGGTTAACCATAGAGAAAAACCTTGACATCAATGATTATGAATTATTATGGACCTATGAGTCTAATTTTTTTGTAAAGATGATAAAGTCATCTTTTACTGAAAAAGATGGAGCCGATAAAGTTCTAAGTCTCATACATAGTAATGTATGTGGACCTATGAACTCAAGTGCAAGAGTAAAATATCAATATTTCATTACAGACGACCTATCTAGGCGTGGGTGCATTTAGCCTAAATCATTTGAAATGTTCAAATGATTCAATAATGAAATAGAAAAATAAACTAAAAAAGATATTAGAACTCTTCGATTAGATTGCGGAGGGGAATACTTATCTAATAAGTTTATGACATATCTAGGAGAGAATATGATTCTCTCTCAGTGGATTCCTTTTTGGAACATAATATATCGAAAAGAAGAAATTAAACTTTGTTAGACATGATTCAATCCATGATAGGGTTCACTAGTCTGCCTGTTTCAGGGTTGTACTCTTGTGACTACTTATTTTACTCTAAAAATTTATATCGAGTAAATCTATTGTAAAGACTCCATATGAGACATGGATCGGGCATAGACCTAGACTCTCTCACCTTCAGGTTTGGAGTTAATCGACCTGTATCAAAGGTTTGCACATAGATAAACTTGGATCTTAGTCCAATATGTGTTTAATGGTTATTAATTCTACCATCATGAAGAACATAAGATGTTCATCAATAGTAGGATATTTCTTTTGGAAAGGAGTTTCTTAGAGAAGGAATTGATGCTTATCAAGTTGAACTTGAAAAAGTTTGATTGGTAGAAAAGAACCGACATAATCTAGTAAACTTACAGAATCAAATTTGATCAGATCAAACCCAGAGCCTATTAAAGTGGCACCTTTAAGAAGATCCGATAAGGTACCATATTTGTTGGATAGATACTATGGTATCTAGGTCCGGGATGGTGATCCTGTTGAGCTCGATCAGAACAATAAGGATCCGATCACCTATAGAGATGCAATGTAGTGGTCTGACTTTGAGAAGTGGCTTGGAGCCATATAGTCCAAATTGGAGTCCATGAAAATCAATAGTGTGTAGACACTAGTTGATTCACGTGAAGGGATAAAATCCATTGGGTATGAATGGATTTTCAAAAGGATCAAAGTAGCGCAGACAGAAAGATAAAGACCTATAAACCCCATCTAGCTATCATCTCAGAGTTTGAACATATGTTTTGAATGTATGTCTTTGTTATGAATAAAGACAAATGCTACATTTGTAAGTGGGCAAAATGTTCTGTAGTATTATTCCTTGCATTGTCTTTGGATGAAATTCTCTTAATCGAGAATGGCATTCTAGCATTACAAGGAATAAAGGTTTGATTGTCATCTAACTTCTCCATGTTCAAGACTAGATATGGTATACTCACTAAGGGTAATGAGCAGATACCAGTCTGATCAAAGTGAGAACCACTGGAAGATTGTATAGACAATTCTTAAGTATTTGAAAAATACTAAGATCCAGTGACTCAAATATGGAGATACTAACTTAAAACTTATGGATATTTTGATTCTAGTTTTTAGTCAAAATAAGATGATAGTAAGAGAGTATCAGGTCATACCCTAATTGCAGGAGTAATCTGCTGGAAAGGTTCCAAGTAGGATACTATACCCTATTCAGTTAGTGATATAGAGTACATCATAGCATATAATGCTATCGTGTAAACTGTGTAGTTGCTAAGGTTCATTAGCAGGTTGGGAGTGGCAACCTCTATCGATGGTCCAATCTTGTCATAGCACAGGAGTCATAGATCAGGCTAAAGAATAGAAAGACCAACATATTCTGCATCATTTTCATCTTAGATATTAGATCTGGGCGACGTCGATCTTTAGAAGATCGATGAAAATGGAGAATTTGACTGACCAATTTGTTAAGATCTCAGAACAAAAAAATTCTATGAACTCAAATGAAAGATAGGATATTTGATATCATTCTGATTGCCTTTAGTCTAAGTGAGAATTATTAAAAAATATGTTCTAAAGCTAATCATCTAAGTTATAGATGATTGGAACATGTATATAATAATAGTTATTTGGCTGGTTCATCATAAAAGTTCTATCTTCCTTAAATGAACTTCTAAATTATAATAAAGTCCTTAGAACCATAATCAATTAATAAAGAAAGATTTATCAGATGGTTCTTAAATTGTTCATGACTAAATGATAAGTTATTAACAAGGATGATCACTTATCGAGTGTAGGTCACTGTATGCCATATGCATTGGTTGTCCTCGTAACCAAGTAGTGTGGAGACACTGGTATAACATCCAGGTGAGATGTAGGAGTACACCTATATTGAACATGATCAATGTAGCACTCTACTGTCAAGAGTAGCTAGCTAAGGCTAATGAGTATAAGTATTCCTCTGATCTGAGATCACCATGGTGACTTGCAAGCAACTCATTATACTTTAGTGCTGGACTACCTGTATTTCTAATATAGGTTCGAAAGATTTTTGGGTATAGTCAAGCACTTATAGAGTCGGTGTGTAAGTCAAGATAGAATTGACCACTTCTAATTAACTTTAGGAAGAGAATGATTTGCTATATTTCAATTTAGTAAAATCTAGACCTAGGTAATCCTTGTAAGGACTCACGAGATTTGCAAAATTTTGAGACACAATAGAGATCACTTATATGTGTGTTGACAGCTTACTCGAAGTCGTCTTGAGCATTATTTATCAAAGGAATGAATTATATGGTAACTATAGGCTAGAATTCTAAGAATGTTGCTTTGCATACATTCGACCTATTTGAACATCGAGTACTATTGCTAGATGATCATTTTGATTGGTACAGAAATTAATTTTTATGCTACCAGCTTACATTCAAACCTATTGGATCAGACACATAAGAGGTTGTAACCTGATCAGATGGTTGATCGATGATTGAAAATCATTCTAAGGTCAAATAATCAATGCGATTGATGTTTGACCTAATGTAAGTATTGTAGGAGGATTGATTAGCAATTGAATTGCTAATTGGCTCAATTTAATTAAGCTTTTAGACTGAGATCAAGTTTAATTGAATTAAATTAAATTCAATTAGAATTAGTTTAGACTTAATTGGATTAAATCTAATTGATTTATTGGATTAGCCAATTACAAGAAAGAACAAGTCCTTATTAGACTAGGACTTGAGTGCATCTAATTTTTAATTTGATTAAAAATTAAACTAGATTTAAATATGATTTAAATCTAATTTAATTAGACTTTTAATTGGATTAGTATTGTCTATTAATTAGGTTGACTCAAAACTATTTTGAATTGGATTCAAAAAGCTTTGACCTAGTCAAATAGGAAGAGTCCCACTCGGACTGGGACTCTCACTCTTCTCCCTTGTGCCACCTAAGGAATAATCCCACACCCCAAATATTTGTTTCCAGATTTTTCATGGTTTTCTCCATGCGTAAGAAATGTTTCCACCCCCACTCCTATTTAGTTTTGAATCTAAATTTGAATGGGTCAAATTTGGAAAGTTGTTTTGCATGGGATTCTACTTGATGGAGTCCCTCTTAACCAAAACATTTCCTTCTTCTTTTGTTTTTTCCTCTAACGCCCACCTTATTTTTTTGCCCACTTTTCTCTAGGTTTTTGGGCATTCCCTTTTGGTTTTCCACATTGAAAATAGAGGTGGAGGCAACCAAGGGTTGGATGCCTCCCTAATTTCCTATTTTAAATGGGTTTTGACTAGGCCTTTTGACCTAGTCTTACATATATTGTGTAACGCACTTTTTGAGGGTGTCTGCATGAGAAACCACCTAATACTCCACAAAAAATTAGAGAAAAGAGGGAGGGGGATGTTGGGAGGTTGCTGCCTACTTCCTAGGGCATGGAGACTCCATTAGGACATCAAGTTGTTAATGTCTTAAAGAAAGAAAAGGTAAGAGTAAACTATTGTCTCTTAGAGATTTCTTTCTAACCCTTTCTTATTTATTTTTTATATGATTTTTTGATGAAATAATCTAAAAGAGAGAGGGTAAGAGTGTGGAGGATGGATGCCCCATGAAGTTGGGGCATGATGGTCCTCTTTGGACATGATCAGATCATGTCCTGATGAGAGAAGAAGAAGAGAAGAAAGGTCTTCTCTTAGGGTTTCTTTGAGAACCCTTCTTCTCTATTTATTTATGGGATTTTTCTATGAGAGAAATAGAAAATGTTAGATCTGAAAATGTGAGGAAAATATAGAGAAGAAGGTCTCCTCTTACCCTAACATGAAGATGTGTTCAGGGCATTAATTGTTGATGTCCTGAAAGAGAAGATTTATCTTCTCTTAGGGCATTTCTCATATATTTTTATTTCTAATTTTTGGGAGATTCAAGGATTAGATTTCTTTCTAATTCCTCCTCTTATTCTTTATCTCTTAAAATATCGAAGAGATCTAAAGAATATTTTTTAGATTAACCATAAGCAGGAATCTGCGAGAAGCTAGCACTTCGAGCAGATCTTCGTTCGACGAACCTTTGATTTATGTTGCAACCTTGTGTAGACTATTTATAGAGGTCAGATGCATGTATGGCTCCAAGTAACAAGAATGATATCAGGACTCGACCGTGGTGTTCTTGACCCATGCGAAGATAAGATATTTGATCTCTTCTCTCACCTAGTGCAATCTAGGCTTTGATCTAGAACTATTCTAGATCTAGGGTATTGATCTGATCAATACCAAAGTACTTTAATTTTCAGATTTATCTATGCATTATGACATCTTATAGGTCCTAGATGTAGGATTTAGTAATTAGATTACATGCTTTTGTAGATTAAATAGTTTAATCTACATCTTCTATTGTAATTTATTTCAAAAATGTTTTGAAATTCAAGCATAAAATCCTGCATGTTTTCCATCATTGGCGCCACACATGGGATAGAGTTTTGGTTTATTCAAATTCTATCAAATAAAGTTTGAAATCAAAACATCCTCCTTGTTTTGACTTGGTCCAAAACTAATTACCATGTAAGAAAGATATGGGGCGCATGGGGTTGGCATGCACTACCTGGGCATGAGAGATCGCATGCAAATTCCAAGGGAAGGGGCATGGGAAAGGCTTGGTGGCATAAGGGAGAAGTTCTAATCAAACTAGGACTTCACATTTTAACCTAGTCAAAGCAATTATTAAGCCCAATTAAATTAAAAGTTGTCCAACCTAATTAAAGATGCTCTTAGTCCAACTAAAAGTCTAATTAAATCAGATTAAATCTAATTTAATTCTAATTTAAATTCTAATCAAATTAGAAATTAGGTGCACACAAGTCCTAATTCAATAGAAAATTGGTCTCCCTTGGAATTTGCTTATCTCATAAACCAATTGGACTTGATCCAATCAAGCCCAAACCAAACCTAATTGATCTTATTCAATTAGACTCAATCTTATCCCTTTAGCTCAATCATATTGAGCCAATTAGCAATCCAATTGCTAATTAATCTTCCTCCAACACTTGCATTAGGTCAAACATCAATCATATTGATTGTTTGACCCTAAAATGATTTTTAATTATTAATCAACCATCTTATCAGATTGAGATTTATAATGTATGTGACCTCAAAGGTTTAAACCTAAATCAGTAGCATAGGAATAAATTTTTGTACCAATCAAAATGACCATCTAGCAATGGTACCCGATGACTGGATAGGTTGAATGTGTAAAGCAACATCCTAAAATCCATGTGGATATGATTTCCATATAATTCATCCCCTCGAGCATGAATGTTCATAGGATGACTCAAGGCTTGATTGTCAACCCCGAATAGGTCATCTATATTGTATTTCAAAATACCAAATCTATCATATGGATTATCCTAGCCAAAGTTTTGTTAAATTGAAATACAGTGATGCATTATCTCTAACTCTTAGAGTGGTCAATCCCATCTTGATTACTCACCGACTTTATAAATACTTGACTGTTCCTAGAAACCTTCCATCACTAAATTAAAAATTCAGATAATCCGGTACCAAAGCACAGTGAGTTACTTGTAAACCATCGTAGTGATTTTAGGTCCAAGAGATATTTATACCTATATCCCATTAGAGCAATTTTTGATAGTAAAATATTATGAAGTTGGTCATGTTTAGTGATGATGTATCCTTACATCTCATTTGTATGCCATACCAGTGTCTCCACACTTCTTGGTTAAGAGGACAACCAATCCATATGGTACACAACGACCTACACTCAATAAATATTGTCATCCTATTTAACAACATATCATTTGGTAGCAAATATTTTAAGAACTAATTGACAAATTCTCTCTTTATCGAACCTAAATAATTATAAGAACTTCATCACAACACAAGAGTTCATTAGAAGATGCAAACTTATGATGAAAAATGCTAAAAATAAAATTTTATTTATAATAAATTATTTATATTTTACAAAGATAGCACAACTATCAATAGGCTGACGATTGACTTTCAGATACATTTTTCAACACCATGGTGATCTCAGGTCTAAGGATCACTTGCATAACACCCATTTAGAGAGTCATCTTTTGATATATAAGTAAGATTTGATAAGATATTCTCTTTAGCAAGTTAATTGAGTGAAATCATTCCTAGATGAGCACCCATATTCTTGTATTAGTATCCCCATACAAGTGGCTTGTGAGATCCGCTACCCTCTCCATTGTGCATACATAGGATATGCCAATCTATCCAAAATATTGATCCTCGACTTAATGTTCCTACGATCAGAAATGTTTAAGATTAGGATTTTAGAGTTTTAGGTCTTACAAGCATGACCCATTCATATCCCCTAAAATTATTGTCCTAATCTTTGGAGTTCATCATAATCTTTAAACATAAAAGATACATCTAAAATGATAAATCAAAATGCCTCATTTTATTAATATCAAAATAAATATCATTACATGAGTTGAAAAATTATATAGAAAAGTTCTATCACATCATCCATGTGATTGGCTTTTAGGATACTTATTCTTTCAATCTCACATGCTCTCATCCCATGGACTTAATCTCTAGTCCAAACCATGAGTTAGCTACCTTAAGACCCCTTAAACTAGGCCTTAAGATTCCTTGGATCAAACCAATCCAAGATCAAATAGAAAATCTTGTATAAATCTATTTATCGTATCTGAGCTAGCTTGACTGAGACTCGAGTCAAGTCGACCATGTACTGTGCCATAGATTTTTGAAATACTGCTCTCTATTCTCTAAGAGAGTTAGCTCGATCTCAATCCAAGCCAGCTTGTCCTACATTTGAGTCGACTCCACCTATGTGCCAGCCCCTTTTTTTGGCTAATTTTTTAACCGACCTATCCTAGCCTCTTGGAGCCAATACCTTGACTCCTCTCATGGCCTTCCAAAGATTGGGAGTACCACACTAGCATCTACATAGATTTTATGGAAGGGACATATGCCATCTCTGGATGAGATCAAGAGGGGCACATGCATTGGCATGTTCTAGGTGCACTCACCATTGGCATCCATGTAGAGAAATGAGAGGAGCACATGCCCCTGTCTTGTTTTAGCATGAGGAGAAGGGAGAGAGGGCACATGCCCTCTCTCTCTTGCTTGGATGAAGATAAGTGGTTGCCAACTTTTCTAACCTTTTTGGGAAGGATCTGAAGGGAGTGTGTAGGGTTTCTAGCTCTACTTTCAAAAAAAAATTTTGATAAATGCATAGCAAATAATATTATTAATCATATTAATAATGAAAAGCTATAGATCTAATCTAAAAATCCTACACACTATAGGATCTAATGTATTATATATGCATGCACATCTAAAAATAAAAATAAAATCAACAGTAAAACTATTTTACTGCTCTACATGTTCAGAACATGTTATCTTTTCATGGGTAGAAGAACGCTGCAATCTGATCTCCTCTGTGTAGATCTAAATGCCATGACACAGCCACACACGTATTTGGTCTCCACGGATAATCCACACAAGGCCCTGATCCCGATCAGTTCCTCCCGAGTGCTAGCTCTGTAAAAACTTTCAACGGCTGATTTAGATCAAACTTCTTTTGATCTTCTTCATCGAGTCTTTGGATGCTCCATATCTTAATGAATGTAGATGAGAAGTTGAGGAGGTTCTCCACCTGGATCTGTGAAGTCATGACCCTTGTAACTCATTAATCTAAATCCCAAACCCTAGATAGATTCTAGGATATGCTCTCAACCAAAACCCTTGCACCAGGCTTTTATTTTTTTCACACATGCAGAGAAGATACTTTCTCTTCTCTCCTTTCGATGTTCCTTTCTTCTCTCTTCCTCTCTTACGCACGTCCATAAAATCTGGCATTTTATAGAAGCGCACAAAACATGGGAGGCATGAGGGGTTGGTTTAGATCAAGTGATTACCTATTCAAATTCAAATCCTATTCAAATTCAATCAGTAACCAGATCAAACTAATCCATAAGATGCATGAGAAGGGAGAACGCACGCCCTCCCATGCATGAAAAAACTTATGAGAAACATCTTTCTCATGGAGAAAGGATGGCACAAATCAGAGGATGATGTGGCACATCGAAAGACTAGTCAAACTAGTCTTATATTAGTCATCCAATTGAACCAATCCAATCCAAATTGACTAGGCCCAATTGGACCAGATTAAACCCAACTTATTTAATCTTAATTAGGCTTAGTTAAATTTTAATCAAATCAAGAATTAATCAAGCCAACCCTTGATCAAATCAGAGATTAAACCTCCTTGATGATTAGATCATCTCATAACCTAATCAAGTCAAATCCAAATGAATCCAATTTAATTGGTCTTGATCAAAAAATAATCACTCAATCAAATTGAGTTAATTAGTGATCAAATTACTAATTAAACTTCTCTTGATCAGCCATTAGATTGGGTAGGAACATCTAGTGTGTGTGATCCGGTAAGTTAGAACCTAAGTCGGTAGCATAAGAACCAATTTCCTATACTGATTGAAGTGATCATCTAGCAATGGTACTCGATATCCGGACAGACCAAATAGTACAATTACAATATTTAGAATCTACATGAATATGGTTACCATGAAATTCATCTCTTTGACCTCTATGCATAGATGACTCAGGGTTAAACTATCAACCCTGGAAGATACATCCAAATCATGTCTCAAAGTAATTAATCCTTTGACCCCTCACTAGGACTATCCTGACCAAAGCTTTGCTAAATTGAAATATTATTGAATACAACTCCTAAGTTCAGAAGTGGTCAATCGCATCTTGATTCACGCACTGACTCCTCAAGTACTTGACTGTACCCAAAAATCTTCCATCACTGAATTAGAAATTTAGGTAGTCCGGCACCAAAGCACAGTGAGGTGCTTGAAAGTCATCGTAGTGATCTCAGATCGGAGGGACACTTATGCCCATATTCTATCAGAGCAATTCTTGATAGCAGAAAAGCTCTGAAGTCGGTCACGTTCAGTGTAAATGTATCTCTATATCTCACCTGCATGCTATATCAGTATCTCCACACTCCTTGGTTAAGAGGATAACCAACCTATATGGCACACAATGATCTATACTCGATAAATATTGTCGTCCTTGGTAACAACGTATCACAATAGATAAAAGTTCATTAGAAGATGAAAATTTTATGATGAAAAGCTAGAATAACTTTTATTCAATTAATAATTCATATACAATTATATTAAATAGCTTAATTGTCAATAGGCTGATGATTGACTTTGGAATACTATTTCTAACAATCTCTCACTTGACCTAAAGCCAATCGATGAAGTATCATATACCCATCTTCGACTTGAAGTTGTTGAACTTCTTCACCGCAATGGCTTTAGTGAATGGGTTAGCCAGATTCTCCTTCCCATCAATCTTCTAAAAATCGATGTCACCTCGATCCACGATCTCCCAGACAAGGTGAAAGCGACACAGAATATGCTTCATTCGTTGGTGTGCCTTCGATTCCTTCGCCTGAGCTATGGCTCCAGAGCTGTCGTAGAAGAGCAAGACTAGACCATCGAGGGAGGGTGCTACTCTAAGCTCGGTGATGAACCTCTTTAGCCACACCACTTCTTTGGCAGCATCTTATGTAGCAACTTATTCTACCTTACACACTGAATCGGCCATGGTGTGCTGCTTGAAATTTTTCCAGCAAATAGCTCCATCATTAAGGATAAATATATATCCTAACATACTCTTGCTATCATCATGATCAGATTGGAAACTGAAGTCTGTAAACCCCACAAGTCTCAAGTTTGACTCACCATAAATAATCCACTAATCCTTAGTATTTTTCAAATCCTTCAAGAACAATCTTCCGATGGTTCTTCCCTAGATTAGATTGGTATCTATTCACAACCCCTAGTGAGTATGCCATATCTGATTACATACATGTCATGGCATATAAAATAGAATCTACTATCAAAGCATATGGAATTCTACTCATACACTCTCCCTCATGAGGTATTGTTAGATAATCCCTGTTCAAGAGAGAAATTCCATGGCCTATCGATAGATAGACTTTCTTGGAATTCTCCATGCTGAACCTCTTTAGCATAGTGTCAATGTATGTGGACTGGGACAACCCAAGCAATCTTTTAGATCTATCTCTATGGATCTTCATCCCTAGGATGTAGGAAGCTTCTCCCAGATCCTTCATGGAGAACTATGACAACAGTCAGATCTTTATTTCTTGTAATGCTGGGACATCATTCCCAATTAAGAGAATGTCTTCCACATACAAAATGAGAAATACAACTGCTAGACTATTAGCCCACTTATATATGCAGGGCTTTTCTTCATTCTTAATGAAGCCATACATCTTGATCGTCCTATCAGAATATATGATCCAACTCCAGGATGTCTACTTCAGTCAATAAATAGATCTTTGAAGCTTGCACACCTTAGACTCATCTATGGATGTGAAATCTTCTGGTTGTATCATATACACCTCTTCAGCCAGCTCTCCATTTAGGAAAGTTGTTTTCACATCCATCTATCAAATTTCATAGTTCAGATGCATAGATATCACAATCATAATCCGAATGAACTTAAGCAATGCCATAGAGGAGAATATCTTATCATAGTCAATACCATAATGTTGACGATATCCTTTGGCAATCAGATGGGCTTCATAGGTCTCCATGTTTCAATCTATACCAATCAGACGGACTTTATAGGTCTCCACCTTATAGTCTATGCCCTTTTCTTTTTGAAGACCCACTTACATCCTATGGATTTTACCCTTTTGGGTAGGTCAACCAATGTCTATACATCCTTGACCTTCATGGACTCCATTTTAGATTGCACAGCCTCAACCCATTTTTCAGAGTTGGGTCTCTGCATTGCATCCATATAGGTGATCGGATCCTTATCGTTCTCATTGAGTTTGATAGAATCACCATCCTAGACCAAGAAACCATAGTATCTATCAGACTGACGTGGTACTCTACCAGATTGCCTTAAGGGTGCAGGTTCAGTAAGCTCTAGATCTGATCGAATCAAATCCAGTTCTAGTTCAACTACTTGTGTTGGTTCTTTCACCTATCGAACTTCCTCAAGCTCGATCTTAGAGGCATTAGTTCCTTCATCAAGAAACTTCTTTTCTAAAAAGACTGCCTTAAGGCTGATAAACACTTTTTGCTCATCAGCAAGGTAGAAGTAATACCCTTTGGTCTCTTTTGGATATTCTATAAAGCTATACTTGTCAAACCTAAGTCCAAGCTTGTCCGTTACTAAGCATTTGACATAAGCTAGACACCCCCAAATCCTAAGGTGCGAGAGTACTAGCTTACGTCCTATCCACATCTCATATGGCATTTTAGAAATAGACTTACTCTGAATCCTATTCAAAATATAACAAGCTGACTCAAGCATATATCTCTACAAGGACATAGGCAGACCGATAAACTCCATCATGGATCGAACCATGTCCAATAGGATTTAATTCCTCCTTTCAGACACACCATTATGCTGTGGTGTTCCAGAAGGAGTCCATTAGAAGAGAATCCCATTCTTCTCAAGATATGTCAGAAATTCACTAGAAAGGTACTCATCCCCTCGATCAGATCGAAGAATTTTAATAATCTTCCTAGTTTGCTTTTCTACCTCATTATGAAATAGTTTTAACATTTCAAATGACTCTGACTTATGCTTCATTAAATAGATATACCCATACCTCGATAGATCATCTATGAAGGTTATGAAGTAGAAATATCCATCTCTAGCGCTTGTGCTCATGGGTTTACATACATCAGTATGTACTAGACCCAGGAGTTTAATGGCTCATTCACCCTTTCCAATAAAAGATGACTTGGTCATCTTCCAAAGAAGATAAGACTCACAGGTCAGAAGTGATTCACAATCATTGACTTCAAGAATTCCTTCTTGAGCCAACCTATTTATTCTATCCTTTTTAATATGACCTAGCCTATAGTGCCTAAGATAGACATTTGACACATCATCAAATCTAAAGTGTTTACTGGAGAACTGGACTATATTAACAGACTGTGATAATAGATAAATTTTATTATTCAATTATCCAACACAAACTATAATACCATTCAAAATGATATTACAAAAATTTGCTTTTATTGAAAATTGATAACTATTCTTGGCCAAAAGACCTATAGAAATTACATTCAATAAAAAATTTTGACAAAAGTGACAATCACTAAGAATAACTATGAAAATTGATTACAAGGTTCATGATTCCTAAGGCTAGAACTGGAACTTGTCTTCCATCTCCAACATTCAAGAACCTCTCATCTTCATCAAATCTCCTATTGACCTGTAAATCCTGCATCGAATTATAAATATGATAAGAGCTTTTGGTATCTAATATCCAGGTAGTAGTATCATAAATTGAGAAGTTGCAAGGTGTTATCATATAATTACCTTGCATAGCAACTACTTGCTTCCTCCTCGGCTTGTTCGGATCCAAGGTGGCAATGTACTGAGGATTGTTCCTCTTTCAATGCCCCTACTTCTTGCAAAAGAAGTACTCCACATCACTCTGGTCAAGCTTGTGCTTCTTAATCTGACCCTGTGTAGACATCCCAGCATGCGGCTGCACCTTCTTATTATTCTTCTTCCCTTTCTTAAAGGGTCGACTAGAAGAAGATCCTCCCACTATGTTCACCAACTCTTTTTGGAGCTGGTGATCCTTCTCAAAGTTTTGTAGTAATCCCAATAAGCCATGGTAGTTTGCTACAGGCTTTGTCATTCTGAAATAATTAAGAAAAGGAAGGAAGAACTTGGGCAAAGAATTTACAATTACATCCTTCTCGAGCTGCTCATGCAGAAAAAAACCTAGCTTACTCATGTATTCAATCATCTCGATCGTGTACAATACATGATTAGTTACTAACACCCCATCCCTCATATGAGCATTGAAAATGGCATAACTAGTTTTGTGCCTTTCAACATCGTCAGGCATGCCAAAGGAGTCATTCAATATTTGAAGCATCTCCTTAGACTGGGTATTTTCAAACCTATAGCTGAACTCATCATTCATTGCCACCAGCATAATGTATCGAATGGTGGTGCGATCATTGAGCCACTTCTGGTAAGTGTCTCTTGTTAGATATATGTGCCCTAGAAGCCAGAATTGGCTGACACTTGTAATACACTTCTAGGGGCAAAATTGTAATTTTGACTATAATTTATAAAATGGGTTATTTTCTATCACACATGTGTATTTAGTGTCTGTGATACATCCTTTGAGTTAATGGTAATGATAATTCATATTTTCAAGAGTTGAAAATTTAAGACATGAATAATCATTATTAACTCATAAACAGCTTCCGACCATAGGATCATCACGAGGATGGTGATTGATCCGGAAGATTGGTGTACGATCGCTTCTCTTTAGTAGATGAGTCTTGAGTCTACGGTGTGGAGACACCGGAGCGAGAGTACAGGTACTCGTTAGAGAACGAGGGCACTGAGCGTGACCACCTCGAGTAGTCATTAGGAAGTCTACCTTCTCGTCAATGACTGACTCGATGCTGCAGTAGTGTGTCTGGTTCTTTGACCTGAGATGCATCGGCAGTTCACCTTGAGGGTGTTATAGTTTGACTACACCATTACTCGATCTCCTAGCCATATGGAACCCTGAGGTGTATGTTGGCTGTGACATGTTCTTTGTAGGAACTGGATTGCATCAAGATGGGATCTATCTACCTCGGTGGTAGAGGAGTAGCCCTATGATAATCATGAGAATCAAGTCCTGAAGCCCATGGCCATGGCAGAGTGAAATAATAGAAAGAGTTTCTATTTAGATTTTCACATTGGACTCGAATCGAATGATTACATCATATGACAGAGACTAGGGTTTGACGAGTTCACCTTAACCCTAATCTGATCGGGGCTCAAGATAGAAGAACTTAATCACACAGGTAGCTGCACCAAGAGGTTCACATTCAGCTCTGATGGGTTGCCACCATATACTGCTAGGTGTCACTGGTGGATTTTGGGAGCAATTAGAATGATTTAGATGATCGATCATTCTAGCTGTTCGAATCAGAAGAGTTCTGATCCATCGAAAGGAGTTTCGATGATGTCTATGATAGAAATCATGACATATCCCATTACCATATAGAACTGAACCTAACTGGGTCACACAAACAAGGGTTTGAATCTGGTGATCATCAATTGAACTGATCTAGTTCAATTGATCTGAATGAGATTCAATTAGGTTCAAGGAAATCGTGCTAGCAATCGATTGAACCTAACGTTCTTCTTTTACTATCACAAATAAGTTGTCCTGTCTGAGCCAAAGGAGTTTGTGCTCAATCAGAGGCCTTCATATGGTCTGACTGGAGGTTGTCCAAGTCAGAATAGGTTGTCTTATTTGTAAGACATTACCTGCCATTTTTGGTCACCTGCCATTTCTTGTTCTTTGACTTTGGTCAAAAGTCTACCTTTGATTGGTCAAACGTTGACCATTCACCTTTTGACTTTTGACCACATGTCATGCACCTATTGGAGAGCTGGTGGGGGCCTGTCCCCCTGCCAGAACCTGGCAAGGAGAAGGGCGCACGCCAAGGGTGGCGTGAGCCCAAGTAGGAGGCGCCTAGGAGTCCTTGTTGGACAAGGACTCCACCTCCCTTTTGGATTCCAATCAGAGTTCTACTAAGAATCCAGTTTGACTGGTCTTAGGCGCCCTCTAAGGAGGAATCCAGGGGTCTCTATTCCAACCAATCAGATTTAGATCTGATTTCACAAAGGGTTGTGATTGGTTGAGAGGAAGAGGAGTTGGATCACAAGAGGTCTATAAATATGACCCTGCGCCCAACCCTAATTCTAAGAGTGAATGCTATTAGACACGCCCCAAGGCTGCCTCTCCCCTCCTTCTCCACGCCATAGTCTCTTCTCCCCTTGCTCTCCACGTCCAAAAGGTGTTTTGGACTTTGGTTGGTGCGATTCAAATCAAGGAAAGGCGATCAAAAGCAAGAAGGCTGCGCTGCTGCAAAAGGACGACTGCAGATCTTCAAAAGAGTTTTGAAGATCCTCCAGATCAGATCCAGATCTAATTTTTGGAGGTGTGATAGAGAAGAAGAGGATCTCCAGATCTAACCTGAGTGGATACCGGTAGAGGCCAGGCGCTTGCATGGCTAAGATCCAAAACCTTCCGCTGCAATCAGGATCATCTACAGGGTAATAGGATTACCCAAATTAGGTAAATTAAATTTGATTTAATTTATCTTATTTTATTTTATTTATTAAAATAATAAGAATCAGATTTGAAACATATCAAGATCTGATTGAGATCAAGAGAAAATTTTTGAAATATATCTCTTGATCTAATCAGATCTGAAAGAACCTGGACCGGGAAATCAGGATTTCCCTTCAACTGGTATCAGAGCCAGGTTTCTAAAATTATTTAGATCTAATTTTAATTTTATTTTAATTAGAAAATAAAGTGATTTTAGATGTCACATGATATGTGATCAGATCTAAAATCAGAAAAATTAAAATTAAATAATTTGGATCTAAGAACATGAAGATATGCATGACTAGTTCTAGAATAGAATAGTTCTATAGAATAGTTTTGCATATCTTTGATTTGATCTGATTAAATCATATTTTAGATCTTCTTATTTACTGTTTTCTGATATTATAAGTGTTATAATAACATCTGATAAATAGCAAATAAAAAATTATTTAATTTTAAATATCATATGAGATATGATAGATGCATGACTAGACTAGTTGTAGAATAGTTCTACATAATTGTCTAGATTAGAATTTATTTTGATTAGATCAATTTAAATCTAATTTTTTAGATTATTATGTGATAATTTAGATCTGAAAACATGCATGATTTGATACATGAGATGTATGCAAAATATGCCTTGATTAGATCTAAATTTATATATGAGATATATGATATAGATCTATAACTGTTTTGTAGATTTACATGTTCCTGATTAAGGCGTTCCTCTTGGCCGTCCGATCATAAGAACGAAGAAGGGTTTGAAGGCCCTCTCTTCCCATTCGATGGGGTGTTCTTATGACGTGTAGGGGTGCTGCGTGTTCGTCCTTAATCAGAAACCCAAAACTTACTTTCTGCAAAACCCTAGATCCTGAAACCCTAGGATTTATTGTGCATATTTTGTTTATGAACCCAACTTAATTAAGAATTAAGTTTATGAAATATTAATTAGGTCTAAAATTGAGAATTTCAGATCTAAGACATATTCATAATACTGGGTTCGGGCTTGGGTAGCTCAATTAGGTCTAAGCGGTTGATCAAACCGAATCAAGAGTTGGTTAGATGGGATCAACAATGCTTAAATTGACCAACCTAATAGGATTAAGTCTGGGTCAAGATCGAGTCACGATCAAGCAAGACCTAATTAGGCTCAGAGGTTAGAGTCTGGATTGTAGGCTAACCCAATTGGTTCTGACTCAACAATTTGGTGTCTAAGGTAAGTTTGGCACAGACGACCGACTGGTTTTTAATTGGAAGCTACTCGACCTGAATGCGTTCTTGTGCGAGTTAACGGCATATTCCTTCCACCGGTCTCACTTACCTGGCCATATCTGTTGACACAGTTCTGATCTGAGGTGGTCAATAATCCGAGCTGACCCATGCCACTAGGTTAGTCATAATTGTTATGACTAAGCCAAGTCTAGTTTAATGAGACCTGAATCAATTCTCCCTAAGAAAAGATTAAGTCCGAGGTCTTCCACCATTGTAGACGTGCGGGCCCTTCCCGGGGTTGATTGTTCTCGGCTGGATACAGTGGCTCAGTTGCACCGGAAAGATGCAACCATGTCTATTAGGCATTGGATGCTATGGGCTGGAGGATGAGTTGGACTCAATATTTCGGATACGGTGAGAGACCCAATTAGGACCCAATTAGGAACCCAGTCTATGCAAATGGTGGGTCTGACTTAACTAAGGAGTGGATCAATATTTTGGATACGATGAGATTCATGAATTAGAGACCAAGTTTGGGTGCACCATGATTAGAGAATCATTGAACAAGAGTTGTTCACTCATTGGCTAACCCATCACCAATAACTGTTAGGTGAGGTGATGAGTCAGTTGGTGAGACCGCACCACCCACTAGAAATCATCAATCGTGGAGATTTTCGCATCTCTACAAAGGGAGTGTAGGGATCCAAGAAAATAGTGGGAGCTAATTTGTTTAAAAATAAAATCCCTAAACAAATTGGTCAAATCAAAATTACAGTATCTAACTAGAATCTTTGACTCTCTACAGGAAAATGTCTGCGTCCAACCCACTGGCACGTATCCTAGACACACATAGACTGACTGGACCCAATTATAAAGATTGGCTCAGGAACTACAAAATTGTTTTGGGTTCAGAGAAGTTAACACATATTTTGGACCAGGACCCTCCCACCTTACCAGCTCGTCCATCCACTGAATAGAGAGCGTCTCTGGAAAAATGGATTGACGAAGACAATAAGGCCAGATACTACATGTTGGGCTCGATGTCTGATGAGCTCCAGCACCAACATGAAGATATCGGGACTGCTCGCCAAATGTTGGCTCACCTGCAGGAGATGTTTGGTGAACAGAGTCGCGCAGCCAAATATCAAGTCACGAAATGACTTTTTAAGGCTAAGATGCGTGATGGGCAGTCAGTCCAAGATCACTGTCTGACAATGATCAAGGACATGGAAGAGCTTGAGAAGCTTGGTGTGAAGTTGGACTTGGACTTGCAGAACGATATTATTCTTCAATCCTTGACTGATGCATATGGGCAATTCATCATGAATTACCACATGCATAAACTTCAGAATTCCTTGGCCGAGTTGATGAATATGCTGGTTACCGTTGAGCTTTCTATGAAAGGTTCTAAAGGCTCAGTTCTTGCTATGGAACGGACTTCTTCCAAAAGAAAGTCTTATGAAAAGAAAAAGAAGTCTGTGAAAAAGCAAAAGGTAGAAGGATCAAAGAAGAAGAAGGCAGAACTGAAGAAGAAGGTCGATGGCAAAGGAAAGTGTTTCCATTGCAACAGCGACGGCCATTGGAAGCGAAACTGCCCTACTTACCTGGCCACCCTGAAGAACAAGAAGGAAGGTCCTTCTGGAGGTATGCTCGTTATTGAGTCTAACCTTACGATTTCTTCTGCAT
Source organism: Cocos nucifera (assembly GCA_006176705.1). NCBI lineage: Eukaryota > Viridiplantae > Streptophyta > Magnoliopsida > Arecales > Arecaceae > Cocos > Cocos nucifera. The sequence goes on from QRFJ01000124.1 coordinate 1,251,414, forward strand.
CCAGTTGGGTGCTTGACTCTGGTTCTAGTGCTCATCTGTGCACTTCTATGCAGGGTCTTGAGGATAGCAGGAGGCTGAGGGATGGAGACATGATCCTACGCATCGGTAATGGAGCAAGAGTTGCTGCTGTAGCTGTGGAAACATACCCTCTACGATTACCATCTGGTTTAGACTTAGTTTTAAAAGACTGTTATTATGTGCCTGCAGCTAGCAGGAATTTGATTTCTGTTTCATGCTTAGCACAAGAAGGTTATGTGATCACCTTCTTTAAGGACCATTGTAACATTCTTTATGAAAGAAATAAAATTGCAAATGGTTTCCTTGTTAATGGTCTTTATCAGTTGCATATTGATGTACCTGTTTTAACTATCGAGCAAAACGTGAATGCCAAACGACCTAGGGATAGTCCAAACGACAGATATCTATGGCACCTGAGATTGGGTCATATAGCAGAAGATAGGATTAACAAATTGGAGAAAAATGGGCTATTGAGTCCATTGACTTTTGAGTCATATCCAACTTGTGAATCTTGTCTTCAAGGCAAATGACTAAACTCCCTTTTGTTGGACATGGGAGAGGGCACACATCTCCCTTGCCCTAAGTACATACTGATGTGTGCAGCCATTCGATGCCGACTAAAGGCAATTTTGTCTACTTCATTACCTTTACCGATGATCTGTCTAGGTATGGGTATGTGTATCTTATGAGACACAAGTCTGAAGCCTTTGAAAAGTTCAAAGAATTCAGACATGAAGTAGAAAAACAAACTGGAAAACCCATTAAGGTTCTTCGATCAGATTGAGGAGGCGAATACCTTAGCCGGGAATTCCTAGACTATCTTAAGGAAAATGGCATAGTCTCTCAATGGACTCCACCAGGAACACCTCAACTCAACGGGGTTTCAGAATGGAGAAATCGGACTCTATTGGATATGGTTCGATCCATGATGAGCTTCACAGACCTCCCAGATTTTCTTTGGGGACATTCATTATTAACTTCAATCTATTTACTGAATAGGGTTCCCTCTAAAACCGTTCCTACCACATCGTATGAGATATGGCACGGTAAGAAACCAAGTTTGAGTCATCTCAGAATTTGGGGTTGTCCGGCTCATGTCAAAAGACAACAAGCGGACAAGTTAGAATTTAGGTCCTTTAGAGCTCGATTCATAGGATATCCTAAAGAGTCATTAGGATACTATTTCTACATTCCAGAAGACCACAATGTGATTGTAAGTCGACATGCCATATTTCTTGAAAAATAGTTTATTCAAGATAGTGGCATTGGAAAGCAGATTAAGCTTGATGAGAAAGTCTCACAAGCAGAACGAGCTAAGGACCAAGTGGAACCAAATCAGGCTGAGCCAATAAGAACACTATCTCCTCCACCTCGTAGATCGAAAAGAGTTTTCCCGTCCCCCTGAAAGAATACTTAGGTATTATTTCAGAGGACATAGAGGAAATATTCCTCATAGGTAATGGTGCTCATGGTGATGATCCAAACCTACAATGAGGCGATATCAGATATCGACTCCAAGAAATGGCTTGAGGCAATGAAGTCAGAGATCGACTCGATGCACTCAAACCAAGTCTGGACCTTGGTAGATCCACCAGAAGGTATAGTACCTATTGGGTGTAAATGGATCTTCAAGAGAAAGATTTGGTGCAGATGGGAATGTGGAGACATTCAAGGCTAGAACTGGTGGCAAAAAGGTTATAGTCAACGTGAAGGCATTGACTATCAGGATACCTTTTTCTTCGTAGCTATGCTAAAATCCATCCGCACATTGCTTGCTGTTGCAGCCTATTTCGATTATGAAATATGGCAAATAGACATGAAAACGGCATTCCTAAATGGATATCTTGAGGAAGATATCTATATGGAACAGCCGCTAGGTTTCACATCCAGTGATACTGATCACAAGGTTTGCAAGCTGCAAAGGTCCATATTATGGACTTAAGCAAGCATCTCGGAGCTGGAACACTCATTTCAATTGATGTGATCCAAAGTTTGATTTCATCAAAAATGAAGAGGAACCATGTGTTTTCAAAAGGGTCAGTGGGAGCGCTGTTGTCTTCCTCGTATTGTACGTGGATGACATCCTCCTTATTGGGAATGATATTCCCATGTTGACATCAGTCAAGATGTGGTTGTCCAAGGAATTCTCCATAAAAGACCTAGGTGAAGCATCCTTTATTCTAGGAATTAAGGTCTATAGGGATAGACCGAATAGGATGCTAGGACTTTCACAGAAGATGTACATAGAGGAAGTACTAAAGAGGTTTAGTATGGAAAACTCTAAGAGGGGATTAATACCCTTCAGACATGGTATTCATCTTTCCAAGAAGATGTGCCCCAGCACACCTGAGGAAAATAGAATGCAATGAGCAAGATCCCCTTATGCTTCTGCAATAGGGAGCCTCATGTATGCCATGCTATGTACACGACTGATATAGCCCATGCTGTGAGTGTCACAAGCAGATATCAGTCAAATCCAGGTGAAGAAACACTGGACTTCTGTGAAATGTATCCTTAAGTACTTGAGAAGAACTAAGGATATGATGTTGGTCTTTGGTAACGAGAATCCAGTTCAAGGATACACAGACTCGGACTTCATGTTGTATAGATGATCGAAAGTCAACATCTGGAAGTCTGTTTGTGTGCAATGTGGAGCTGTCAGCTGGAAGAGTTCCAAGCAAACTGTGATAGCAGATCCACCATGGAAGTAGAATATATAGTGCATCAGAGGCTGCAAGGAAGCATTCTGGTACAAGAAGTTTGCTGCAAAATTAGAGTAATGCCATCAGATGCCATTCTCTTTACTGAACAACAATGCGCCATAGCCCTTGCTAGAGCGAGTCTCACCAGAAGTCCAGACATGACGGCGATATCATCTCATCCGCGATTATCTTGAGAAAGGTTATTTGAGGTCAAGAGAGTCAACTCCACAGATAAGTGGCAGACACCACTTACAAGCCGTTGGCCGCAGAAGATCGAAGCCCACCTTGAGAAGTTTAAATTTAATTTTCTCAATAAAAATAAACCAAAATCACATCCTTGAGCCAATCCTAGGCTTTCACAATACTTTCAATCTAATTCAAGACTTGCATAGGCTTTCCCCAAGTTTCAATCTTAATTCAAACTTATTTATAATAAAGAATGAGTGATACAATTGAAAGCACAGAAAAAGCTTCTAAAAGTGCAAATAAAAAGTCGATAATGAAGAATGAAGTTGAGGAAGTTTTACAATTAATATGCTGAAAATACATGAATATTTTAAGATTTTTGAGTAGTTGAATGCTTATATCTCTCTTTTGAATGCTCAATAAATGTTCTTGGATTCTTTACTTTGTTTTCCCCTCTTTCTTGGCTCTTTTTTTTGCTTAATAGCCTTTAAAATATCTAAAAAAGACAAAAATGCTATTTCTAGCCGTTGGAGATCAAAAACTAGTCGTTGGAAAATGAAATTTGTACTTTTGGATTTTTTGGGTTGAATCAAGTTGAAACCAAGTAAGGATCGACTCAAGTAAACTATGAATTAGCTCGACAAAGGTAGAAGTCAGATTGAAGATTGATCTATAAAATATAATTCTCTATCTTTCTTGGGAGAGTCGACTCAAGGTCTAACACTAAAATTTTTGCTTTCTACCTGATGAGAGAGTCAAATCAAAGTCAAGTAGGGGTCAATTTTTAGTCTGAGCCATTTCATATAAACATGTTAGTGTCGATTCTTTGAATCTAGAAGTCAGCTCTTAATCTCTTCCACTTGATTTTTCATTATATGGCATCATCCATTCAACTTTCTTTGGCTCCAAGAGTTATCATCCAATAATTACTTCCCAAGAATGGTTTTAGCTTCTTGAAAAAATCTTCACAAGAAGTACAATAACTTATAGTACTAAAAGAAGTACTCAAATATTTTGTATTCATCAAAACCAATCCTTAGGTTAATAATCTTCCGCTTTTTTATGATGATAAAACTTGGAGTACAAGCAAATAATGCAATTAGTATACTTGTATCAAGGCAATTTTATAATTTTGACTCAAGAGAGATTTAACTTTCATGCATGGTTATATATCAAAGCAATATGTATCAAGGTAGTATGAATTGAATATAAACTGAGTTGGAATAAGTAATAAAGTTAATAATGTATCAGAGCTAAGAAAGAGATTAAGCATGGTGTATTAGAGCTTAATGATGTATCAAAATCAATGATGTATCTCAGTTAGAAAAAAAAAATATCAAAGCTGAAAGTTTTGAAAATTGTATCGAAACTTAATGTATCAAAGCTAGAAAGAACTGAAGATTTGATAGTTGTATCAGGGCTAATGTATCAGAGCTAAAATTAATGATATTTAGAGCCACGCATGAACAAAAAGATTATAAGGATGTCTAGGATTTGGTACCATCTTATTGCAGTGGAAAGAAAGAAGAAGAAAACAAACACACAATCAGGTATGTGGATTAGACCAAAGTCTATCTCCATGAGGCATGCAATGCTTCACTTATGAAAATAAACAAAGTATCAGAGGAGATATACTCTTAACTCTCAACTCTCTTTCTCAACCTAGAAGAACTCATCCATACAATGCTCTTAAAGTAATCCAAGAAGCCCACTCACAGATCTACCGATCTCGGGTTCTCGATATTCCTGGATACTTAGTGATGCTCTTAGCCACTACATCATGCCCTAGCCTCTGTCCCTAGGCAACCTTACTATTTCAGAGCATACCTAGCTGCTTGATGCCCTTGGCACTTTCTGAGATCCCTGGCTCTCCTTGAGACATGCTCTCTGGTCTCCTTGAGATGCCCCTGCCTCTTCCTACGCTATCTCTACTGAGAGGATCCGAGACCTACTATTTGCTTCATGGATCGCAAAATAGTGCTATGGACCAAGTGGTCCATGGTGAACCACGAGAAGACACCCCCGCGCATGTGCCCGCACGTTGTCGCTCTCGCGCTGGGTTGGTGCACGTGCATCCGCATTTGCCCGCACTGGGTCGGGTGCATGTCTGGGCCATGTGTGCTTCTTGGGCTACACCTACGCTAGGCCTGAGCGCGTGCGTCTTGGGTTGCATCCATGTTGGCATCCACGCTAGCCCTAGGCACAGCCCAGCTACTGAGCCTGGCCCACACTGCCACTGGCTTATAGTGTTAGATATATGTGCCCTAGAAGTCAGAATTGGCTGACACTTGTAATACACTTCTAAGGGCAAAATTATAATTTTGACTATAATCAATAAAATGGATTATTTTCTATCACATATATGTATTTAGTGTCTATGATACATTCTTTGAGTTAATGGTAATGATAATTCATATTTTCAAGAGTTGAAAATTTAAGACATGAATAATCATTATTAACTCAAAAAATGCTTCCAACCATAGGATCATCACGAGGATGGTGATTGATCCAGAAGGTTGGTGTACAATCTCTTCTCATTAGTAGATGAGTCTTGAGTCTACGGTGTGGAGACACCAAAGCGAGAGTACAGATACTCGTTAGAGAACGAGGGCACTGAGAGTGACCACCTCGAGTAGTCATTAGGAAGTCTATCTTCTCGTCAATGACTGACTCGATGCTGTAGTAGTGTGTCTGATTCTTTGACCTGAGGTGCATCGACAGTTCACCTTGAGGGTGTTATAGTTTGACTACACCATAACTCGGTCTCCTAGCCATTCGAAATCCTGAGGTGTATGTTGGCTATAGCATGTTCATTATAGGAACTGGATTGCATCAAGACAGAATCTATCTACCTCGGTGGTAGAGGAGCAGTCCTATGATAATCATGAGAATCAAGTCCAGAAGCCCATGGCCATGGCAGAGTAAAATAGTAGAAAGAGTTTTTATTTAGCTTTTCACATCGAACCTGAATCAATTGATTACATAATATGACAGAAACTAGGATTTGACGAGTTCACCTTAACCCTAATCTGATCGGAGCTCAAGATAGAAGAACTTAGTCATATAAGTAGCTGCACCAAGAGGTTCGCATTCAGCTCTGATAGGTTGCCACCATATACTGCTAGGTGTCACTGGTGAATTATGGGAGCAATTAGAATGATTTAGATGATCGATCATTCTAGCTGTTCAAATCAGAAAAGTTCTGATCCATCGAAAGGAGTTTCGATGATGTCGATGATAGAAAAAGCTAAATAGAAGTTAACCCATGTATTGGATCAGGACCCTCCCATCTTACCAGCCCATTCATCCACTGAACAGAGAGCATCTCTGAAAAAATGGATAGACGAAGATAATAAGGCCAGATATTACATGTTAGGCTCGATGTCTGATGAGCTTCAGTGCCAACATGAAGATATCGAAATTGCTCGCAAAATGTTGGCTCACCTGCAAGAGATGTTTGGTGAACAGAGTCGCACAGCCAAGTATTAAGTTATGAAATGACTTTTTAAGGCTAAGATGCGTGATGGACAGTTAGTCCAAGATCACTATCTGATAATGATCAAGAACTTAGAAGAGCTTGAGAAGCTCGATATGAAGTTAGACTTGGACCTGCAGAATGATCTTATTCTGCAATCCTTGACTGATGCATACGGATAATTCATCATGAATTACCACATGCATAAACTTCAAAATTTTTTGACCGAATTAATGAATATGCTGGTTACCGCTGAGCTTTCTATGAAAGGTTCTAAAGGCTCAGTTCTTGCTATGGAACGGACTTCTTCCAAAAGAAAGTCTTATAGAAAGAAAAAGAAGTCTGCGAAAAAGCAGAAGGTGGAAAGAGCAAAGAAGAAGAAGGCAGAGTCGAAGATGAAAGCCACTGTCAAAGAAAAGTATTTTCATTGCAACAGCGACGGCCATTGGAAGCGAAACTGCCCTACTTACCTAGCCACCCTGAAGAACAAGAAGGAAGGTCCTTCTGGAGGTATGCTCGTTATTGAGTCTAACCTTACGATTTCTTCTGCATCCAGTTGGGTGCTTGACTCTGATTCTAGTGCTCATCTGTGCACTTCTATGCAGGGTCTTGAGGATAGCAGGAGGTTGAGGGATGGAGACATGATCATACGCGTCGGTAATGGAGCAAGAGTTGCTGTAGTAGCCATTGGAACATACCCTCTTCGATTACCATCTGGTTTAGACTTAGTTTTGAAAGACTGTTATTATGTGCCTGCAGCTAGCAGGAATTTGATTTCTGTTTCATGCTTAGCACAAGAAGGCTATGTGATTACCTTCTTTAAGGACCATTGTAACATTCTTTATGAAAGAAATAAAATTGCAAATGGTTTTCTTATTAATGGTCTTTATCAGCTACATATTGATATACATGTTCTAACTATCGAGCAAAACGTGAATGCCAAACGACCTAGGGATAGTCCAAACGACAGATATCTATGGCACCTGAGATTAGATCATATAGCAGAAGATAGGATTGACAAATTGGAGAAAAATGGGCTATTGAGTCTATTGACTTTTCGAGTCATATCCAACTTATGAAATCTTGTGATCGCAAAAAATGAAAGGATTATTAGTGATGGCTATCCCATCGCTAATACTATTAGCGACGGCTAATACTATTAGCGATGGCTACATGCCATCGCTAATAATACTTCGTCGCTAAGAAGCTTATCGATCAAATTAAAAAAAAAATAAAATTAACTTTTGGTCATCATCGATTCTCAGTAAAAGATATTATTATCGATGGCATCATTACCATCGCTAATTATCACCGCTAAAGGCTCCTTTCTTGTAGCGATAGCCCGCTAAAATAAGGGCTATAGTGGTTGAGGAAGGTGGGAAAAGAAGTCCACTAAACTTTCGGAAAGAAGAGGAGAACTCTGGTTAATCTCGAATTCTTCCATGTCGGAGGGAAAGAGAAGGTTCGGGTCCTTAAATAAAGCAAAAGGGAGGTGTTGGCGTCCCTCCCGGCATAGACCTCCATTCAGTGAAGTAAGGAGGAAGGGAATCTTGTTCCGATCAATTTTTTTTCTCTATTGGGCTGCTTTCCGATCTTTGGGCCGGTCAAAGGGACCAAGCCCAAACAAGACTTGGTTATCACAGTGCATCACACTTCACTCACAATTCAATGGTCGGCCTAGGAGATGGGGCACTGGGTTTTAATGAGATATTGATAATAAATGAAACTACTATTGCAATGCATAGCTTTTGATGCATATCGTTGTAAAACTGTAATTCATATTTGAACAAAGAGGCAGGCGCGTGGTAGATAAAACAACCTTCCTATGGGTGGCTTTTGTCATGAACCAAATTTTTTTTTTGATAATAACAGTTATTAGTCCATTTAAGTATGTAGGAGATGCCCAGATAACTAATGATGGTTGATTATTAAGGGGACATCATAATAACAAATTTTTATTAGTTACAAACATCTAGTTTAATATACTATAAATGATACCCATGAGCGATGAATTGGGAGATATTGAAGATATAAATATAAATTTACATAATAGAAGGATAAATAATATCTTGAAAAATAGAATGAGAAATAAAGTATAAGTGGAATATATTTAAGAATTACTAACCATTCCATGACATCAACCGGCACTCTAACCGTTCTAATCACTTTGATCACCACAAGATTGACTGGAAGGTAAGTCTTTTAGGATATATTTTTTTTTTTGGTACAAATTCTTTCTGGATTTTTTCGCAAGTTAATAGGGCTTAGTAAAAAAATAATTAAGAAGAGTTTCAACATTTCCTAAAATAATTAATAAGATTTCTACATTTCCTAAAATAACTAAGAAATTTCTAAGTGGAAGAAAATATTTTTTAAAATAATTAGGAAGCAGACTTCCTGAAATAATTTTTCCTCTAACAAATTCCTAAATGAACGGCTTCAAATAATTTTTCCTCATAACTTTATCCTAGATGAGTCGAGTGCCTCGTGATATTTCTTACGTCTTCTGATGCATGGGGGCTCTAAATGGATGGGTTCAAACATTCTCTAATAATTCTACGTCCTTAAATAATTTGTATGTTTCCTAAACAGGGCTTGGCAACATTAAATAAGAAAAGTTTCTGCATTTTGTAAAATAACTAGTAAGAGATTCAGTCTTTTTCAGAATAAGTAAGAAATTGCTACATGAAGAAAATATTTTCTAAATAATTAAGAAGTAGGGTTCCTAAAATAATTCTTCTCCTCTAAGAAATTTTTAAATGGATGGCTTCAAATAATTTTTTTTCTCAAATTTTTTTCCAAATATAACTAAGAGCATTCTAGTGCATGGTGATATTTCTAATAGAATATGATGCATGAGAACACTACGTGGGAACTCTAAACTGACACTTTCAAATATTTTCTAAAACTTCTACACTTTTCTAAAAATAATTTATGTAGATGAATAATTTTTTCCTATTTCTATGTGGGTGCTTTTTATCGACACGTTTCTATTATTAGATTTTCCTAAAATAGTTTTAGATATTTTAAAACATATTTCTCTAATTAATTTCTTGAAAAATAGAATGAAAAATAACTTATGAGTGTAATATATTTAATAATTAATGACCATGACATCAAGTACCATTCTAACCCTTCCAATTACTTTGATCATTGTGACGTTGACTAGAAGGTAACTTTTTTTTCAATTTTTTCATATGTCAAATTCAAATAGAGCTCAAGAAAAAAAAAAATTAAGAAGAGTTTCTATATTTCATAAAATAATTACTAAGAGTTTCTATATTGTCCAAAGAGATAACCCAAGAGGAGGGATAAATTAAAATTTTTTAAAATTTAAACTTGCTGCATACAACTATGTGAAGTGAGGTGAGTGAATGATAAATGATAAATACTAAAATAATGAAGCAAATTAGAAGCAATGTAAAAGATCAAGAAGTCACATATGGACACCAAATTTTTGTAGTGATTCGATTTCAAACTTGGTGCCTACATCAACTCCCCAAGCCATCCTTAGAAATTCTATTATAATCTCTCTTTATAATATAGCTTGATTATTTTTCGAGCTTACAATCAAAAATTAATTAATTTTCTTAATAAAAATAAACCAAAATCACATCTTTGAGCCAATCCTAGGCTTTCACAATACTTTCAATCTAATTCAAGACTTGCATAGACTTTTCCCCAAGTTTCAATCTTAATTCAAACTTATTTATAATAAAGAATGAGTGATACAATTGAAAGCACAGAAAAAGCTTCTAAAAGTGCAAATAAAAAGTCGATAATGAAGAATGAGTTGAGGAAGTTTTACAATTAATGTGCTGAAAATACATGAATATTTTAAGATTTTTGAATAGTTGAATGCTTATATCTCTCTTTTGAATGCTCAATAAATGTTCTTGGATCTTTACTTTGTTTTCCTCTCTTTCTTGGCTCTTTTTTTTGCTTAATAGCCTTTAAAATATCTAAAAAAGACAAAATAGCTATTTCTAGCCGTTGGAGATCAAAAACTAGTCGTTGGAAATGAAATTTGTACTTTTGGATTTTTTGGGTTGAATCAAGTTGAAACCAAGTAAGGATCGACTCAAGTAAACTATGAATTAGCTCGACAAAGGTAGAAGTCAGATTGAAGATTGATCTATAAAATATAATTCTCTATCTTTCTTGGGAGAGTCGACTCAAGGTCTAACACTAAAATTTTTGCTTTCTACCTGACTGAGAGAGTCAAATCAAAGTCAAGTAGGGGTCAATTTTTAGTCTGAGCCATTTCATATAAACATGTTAGTGTCGATTCTTTGAATCTAGAAGTCAGCTCTTAATCTCTTCCACTTGATTTTTCATTATATGGCATCATCCATTCAACTTTCTTTGGCTCCAAGAGTTATCATCCAATAATTACTTCCCAAGAATGGTTTTAGCTTCTTGAAAAAATCTTCACAAGAAGTACAATAACTTAGAGTACTAAAAGAAGTACTCAAATATTTTGTATTCATCAAAACCAATCCTTAGGTTAATAATCTTCCTCTTTTTTATGATGATAAAACTTGGAGTACAAGCAAATAATGCAATTAGTATACTTGTATCAAGGCAATTTTATAATTTTGACTCAAGAGAGATTTAACTTTCATGCATGGTTATATATCAAAGCAATATGTATCAAGGTAGTATGAATTGAATATAACTGAGTTGGAATAATGTAATAAAGTTAATAATGTATCAGAGCTAAGAAAGAGATTAAGCATGGTGTATTAGAGCTTAATGATGTATCAAAATCAATGATGTATCTCAGTTAGAAAAAAAAAATATCAAAGCTGAAAGTTTTGAAAATTGTATCGAAACTTAATGTATCAAAGCTAGAAAGAACTGAAAGATTTGATAGTTGTATCAGGGCTAATGTATCATAGCTAAAATTAATGATATTTAGAGCCACGCATGAACAAAAAGATTATAAGGATGTGCTAGGGATTTGGTACCATCTTATTGCAGTGGAAAGAAAGAAGAAGAAAAACAAACACACAATCAGGTATGTGGATTAGACCAAAGTCTATCTCCATGAGGCATGCAATGCTTCACTTATGAAAATAAACAAAGTATAAGAGGAGATATACTCTTAACTCTCAACCCTCTTTCTCAACCTAGAAGAACTCATCCATACAATGCTCTTAAAGTAATCCCAAGAAGGCCCACTCACAGATCTACCGATCTCGGGTTCTCGATATTCCTGGATACTTAGTGATGCTCTTAGCCACTACATCATGCCCTAGCCTCTGTCCCTAGGCAACCCTACTATTTCAGAGCATACCTAGCTGCTTGATGCCCTTGGCACTTTCTGAGATCCCTGGCTCTCCTTGAGACATGCTCTCTGGTCTCCTTGAGATGCCCCTGCCTCTTCCTACGCTATCTCTGCTGAGAGGATCCGAGACCTACTATTTGCTTCATGGATCGCAAAATAGTGCTATGGACCAAGTGGTCCACGGTGAACCATGAGAAGACACCCCCGCGCATGTGCCCGCACGTTGTCGCTCTCGTGCTGGGTTGGTGCACGTGCATCCACATTTGCCCGCTCTGGGTCGGGTGCGTGTCTGGGCCATGTGTGCTTCTTGGGCTACACCTGCGCTAGGCCTGGGCGCGTGCGTCTTGGGTTGCATCCATGTTGGCATCCACGCTAGGCCTAGGCACAGCCCAGCATGTTACTAGCCCAGCTACTGAGCCTGGCCCACACTATCACTGGCTTATAGTGTTAGATATATGTGCTCTAGAAGTCAGAATTGGCTGACACTTGTAATACACTTCTAAGGGCAAAATTATAATTTTGACTATAATCAATAAAATGGATTATTTTCTATCACATATGTGTATTTAGTGTCTATGATACATTCTTTGAGTTAATGGTAATGATAATTCATATTTTTAAGAGTTAAAAATTTAAGACATGAATAATCATTATTAACTCATAAAATGCTTCCAACCATAGGATCATCACGAGGATGGTGATTGATCCAGAAGGTTGGTGTACAATCTCTTCTCATTAGTAGATGAGTCTTGAGTCTACGGTGTGGAGACACCAAAGCGAGAGTACAGATACTCGTTAGAGAACGAGGGCACTAAGCGTGACCACCTCGAGTAGTCATTAGGAAGTCTACCTTCTCGTCAATGACTGACTCGATGCTGTAGTAGTGTGTCTGGTTCTTTGACCTGAGGTGCATCGACAGTTCACCTTGAGGGTGTTATAGTTTGACTACACCATAACTCGATCTCCTAGCCATTCGAAATTCTGAGGTGTATGTTGGCTATAGCATATTCATTATAGGAACTGGATTGCATCAACGCGAAATCTATCTACCTTAGTGGTAGAGGAGCAGCCCTATGATAATCATGAGAATTAAGTCCAGAAGTCCATAGCCATGGAAGAGTAAAATAATAGAAAGAGTTTCTATTTAGCTTTTCACATCGAACCTGAATCAATTGATTACATCATATGACAGAAACTAGGGTTTGACGAGTTCACCTTAACCCTAATCTGATCGGGGCTCAAGATAGAAGAACTTAATCACATAAGTAGCTGCACCAAGAGGTTCGCATTCAGCTCTGATAGGTTGCCACCATATACTGCTAGGTGTCACTAGTAAATTTTGGGAGCAATTAGAATGATTTAGATGATCGATCATTCTAGCTGTTCGAATCAGAAGAGTTCTGATCCATCGAAAGAAGTTTCGATGATGTCGATGATAGAAAAATCTAAATAGAAGTTAACCCATGTATTGGATCAGGACCCTCCCATCTTACCAGCCCATCCATCTACTGAACAGAGAGCATCTATGAAAAAATGGATAGACGAAGATAATAAGGCCAGATATTACATGTTGGGCTCGATGTCTGATGAGCTTTAGTGCCAACATGAAGATATCGAAATTGCTCACAAAATGTTGGCTCACCTGCAAGAGATGTTTGGTGAATAGAGTCGCGCAGCCAAGTATCAAGTTACGAAATAACTTTTTAAGGCTAAGATGTGTGATAGACAGTTAGTCCAAGATCACTGTCTGATAATGATCAAGAACTTAGAAGAGCTTGAGAAGCTCGGTATGAAGTTAGACTTGGACCTACAGAACGATCTTATTCTGCAATCCTTGACTGATGCATACGGGCAATTCATCATGAATTACCACATGCATAAACTTCAAAATTTCTTGGCCGAATTAATGAATATGCTGGTTACCGCTGAGCTTTCTATGAAAGGTTCTAAAGGCTCAGTTCTTGCTATGGAACGGACTTCTTTCAAAAGAAAGTCTTATGAAAAAAAAAAGAAGTCTGCGAAAAAGCAGAAGGTGGAAGGAGCAAAGAAGAAGAAGGCAGAGCCGAAGATGAAAGCCGCTGTCAAAGAAAAGTATTTTCATTGCAACAGCGATGGCCATTGGAAGCGAAACTGCCCTACTTACCTAGCCACCCTGAAGAACAAGAAGGAAGGTCCTTCTGGAGGTATGCTCGTTATTGAGTCTAACCTTACGGTTTCTTCTGCATCCAGTTGGGTGCTTGACTCTGGTTCTAGTGCTCATCTGTGCACTTCCATGCAGGATCTTGAGGATAGCAGGAGGTTGAGGGATGGAGACATGATCCTATGCATCGGTAATGGAGCAAGAGTTGCTGCAGTAGCCGTGGGAACATACCCTCTTCGATTACCATCTAGTTTAGACTTAGTTTTGAAAGACTGTTATTATGTGCCTACAGCTAGCAGGAAATTTGATTTCTATTTCATGCTTAGCACAAGAAGGCTATGTGATTACCTTCTTTAAGGACCATTGTAACATTCTTTATGAAAGAAATAAAATTGTAAATGGTTTTCTTATTAATGATCTTTATCAGCTACATATTGATGTACCTGTTCTAACTATCGAGCAAAACGTGAATGCCAAATGACCTAGGGATAGTCCAAACGACAGATATCTATGGCACCTGAGATTAGGTCATATAGCAGAAGATAGGATCAACAAATTGGAAGAAAAATGGGCTATTGAGTCCATTGACTTTCGAGTCATATCCAACTTATGAATCTTGTCTTCAAGGCAAAATGACTAAACTCCCTTTTGTAGGACATGGGGAAAGGGCCATAGATCTTCTTGCCCTAGTACATACTAATGTGTGTGGCCCATTTGATGTGCCGGCTAGAGGTAATTTTATCTACTTCATTATCTTTACCGATAATCTGTCTAGGTATGGGTATGTATATCTTATGAGACACAAGTCTAAAGCTTTTGAAAAGTTCAAAGAATTTAGACATGAAATAGAAAAATAAATTAAAAAATCTATTAAGGTTCTTCGATTAGATCGAGGAGGTGAATACCTTAGCCAAAAATTTTTAGACTATCTCAAGAAAAATGGCATAGTCTTTCAATGGAGTCCACCAGGAATACCTCAACTCAACGGAGTTTTAGAATGGAGAAATCAAACTTTATTGGATATGGTTCGATCCATGATGAGCTTCATAGACCTTCCTGATTTTCTTTAGGGACACTCATTGTTAACTTCAATTTATCTACTGAATAGGGTTTCCTCTAAAATCATTCCTACCACACCATATGAGATATGGCATGGTAAGAAACCAAGTCTGGGTCATCTCAGAATTTGGAGTTGTCCAGCTCATGTCAAAAGACAACAAGCAGACAAGTTGGAGTTTAGGTCCTTCAGAGCTCGATTCATAGGATATCCTAAAGAGTCATTAGGATACTATTTCTACATTCTAGAAGACCATAATGTGATTGTGAGTCGACATGCCATCTTTCTTGAAAAATAGTTTATTCAAGATAACGGCATTGAAAAGCAGATTAAGCTTGATGAGAAAGTCTCACAAGTACAACGAGCCAAGGACCAATTGGAACCAAATCAGGTTGAGCCAATAAGAATACTACCTCCTCCACCTTGTAGATCGAAAAAAAATTTTCGTCTTCCTGAAAGATACTTAGGTATTATTTCAGAGAAAGTAGAAAAAATATTCCTCGTAAGTAATGGTGCTCATGGTGATGATCCCAAAACCTACAACGAGGCGATATCAGATATCGACTCCGAGAAATGGCTAGAGGCAATACAGTCAGAAATTGACTCGATGCACTCAAACCAAGTCTGGACCTTGGTAGATCCATCAGAAGGTATAGTACCTATTGGATGTAAATGGATCTTCAAGAGAAAGATTGGTGTAGATGGAAATGTGGAGACATTCAAGGCTAGACTAGTGGCAAAAGGTTATAGTCAACGCGAAGGCATTGATTATCAGGATACCTTTTTCTCAAGTGGCTATGCTAAAATCCATCCACACATTGCTTGTCGTTGCAGCCTATTTCGATTATGCAATATGGCAAATGGATGTGAAAATGGCATTCTTAAATGGATATCTTGAGGAAGATATCTATATGGAACAGGCGCTAGATTTCACATCCAGTGATACTGATCACAAGGTTTGCAAGCTGCAAAGGTCCATATATGGACTTAAACAAGCACCTCGGAGCTGGAACACTCATTTCAATGATGTGATCAAAACGTTTGATTTTATTAAAAATAAAGAGGAATCGTGTGTCTTCAAAAAGATCAGTGGGAGCGCTGTTGTCTTCCTCATATTGTACGTGGATGATATCCTTCTTATTGGGAATGATATTCCCATGTTGACGACAGTCAAAATATGGTTGTTTAAGAAATTCTCCATGAAAGACATAGGTGAAGCATCATTTATTCTAGGAATTAAGGTCTATAAGGATAGACCGAATAGGATGCTAGGACTTTCACAGAAGATGTACATAGAGAAAGTACTAAAGAGGTTTAGTATGGAAAACTCTAAAAGAGGATTAATATCCTTCAGACATGGTATTCATCTTTCCAAAAAGATGTGCCCTAGCATACCTGAGAAAATAGAATGCATGAGCAAGATCCCTTATGCTTCTGCAATAGGGAGCCTCATGTATGCCATGCTATGTACACGACCTGATATAGCCCATGCTGTGAGTGTCACAAGCAGATATCAATCAAATCCAGGTGAAGAACACTAGACTTCTATGAAATGTATCCTTAAGTACTTAAGAAGAACTAAGGATATGATGTTGGTCTTTGGTAACGGAGAACTCCAAGTCCAGGGATACACAAACTCGGATTTCATGTTCGATATAGATGATCGAAAGTTGACATTTAGGAGTCTGTTTGTATGCAATGGTGGTGCTATCAGCTGAAAGAGTTTCAAGCAAACCGTGATAGCAGATTCCACCATGGAAGCAGAATATATCGCTGCATCAGAGGCTACGAAGGAAGTATTCTGATATAAGAAGTTTGCTGCAGAAATTAGAGTAATGCCATCCGATGCCATTCCTCTATACTATGACAACAATGGCACCATAGCCCTTGCTAAGGAGTCGAAGTCTCACCAGAAATCCAAGCACATTGAGCGACGATACCACCTCATCCACGATTACCTCGAGAAGGATTACGTCGAGGTCAAGAGAGTTGACTCTGCAGATAATGCGGTAGACCCACTTACAAAGTCGTTGGGCTAGTAGAAGATCGAAGTCTACCTTGAGAAGTTGGGACTTAGACTTATAGTCAATTGACTTTAGGATAAGTGAAAGATTGTTAGATATATGTGTCCTAAAAGCCAGAATTGGCTGACACTTGTAATACACTTCTAGGGGCAAAATTATAATTTTGACTATAATCAATAAAATTGATTATTTTCTATCATATATGTGTATTTAGTGTCTGTGATATATCCTTTGAGTTAATGATAATGATAATTTATATTTTCAAGAATTAAAAATTTAAAACATGAATAATCATTATTAACTCATAAAATGCTTCCGACCATAGGATCATCATGAGGATGGTGATTGATCCGGAAGGTTGGTGCACAATCGCTTCTCATTAGTAGATGAGTCTTAAGTCTATGGTGTGGAGACACTGAAGCGAGAGTACAGATACTAGTTAGAGAATGAGGGCACTGAGCGTGACCACCTCGAGTAGTCATTAGGAAGTCTACCTTCTCGTCAATGACTGATTCGATGCTGTAGTAGTGTGTCTGATTCTTTGATCTGAGGTGCATCAACAGTTCATCTTGAGGGTGTTATAGTTTGACTACACCATAACTCAATCTCCTAGCCATTCGGAATTCTGAGGTGTATGTTGGCTATAGCATATTCATTGTAGAAACTAGATTGCATCAAAATGGAATCTATCTACCTCGATGGTAGAGGAGCAACCTTATGATGATCTTGAGAATCAAGTCCAGAAGCCCATGGCCATAGCAGAGTGAAATAATAGAAAGAGTTTCTATTTAGCTTTTCACACTAGGCCTGAATCAATTGATTACATCATATGACAGAAACTAGGGTTTGACAAGTTCACCATAACCCTAATCTGATCGGGGCTCAAGATAGAAGAACTTAATCACACAGATAGCTGCACCAAGAGGTTCGCATTTAGCTCTGATGGATTGCCATCATATACTGTTAGGTATCACTGGTGGATTTTGAGAGTAATTAGAATGATTTAAATGATCGATCATTCTAGCTGTTCAAATCAGAAGAGTTCTGATCCATCGAAAGGAGTTTCGATGATGTTGATGATAGAGATCATGATATATCCCATTATCATATCAAACTGAACCTAACTAGATCATACAAACAAGAGTTTGAATCTGGTGATCATCAATTAAACTGATTCAGTTCAATTGATCTAAATGAGATTCAATTAGGTTCAAAAAAATCATGCTGGCACTCGATTGAATCTAACGTTCTTCTTTTACTATCATAAATAGTTGTCCTAATTGAACCAAAGGAGTTTGTGCTCGATCAGAGGCCTTCACTTGGTCTAACTGAAGCTTGTCCAAGTCAGAAAAGGATTGTCTTATTTTGTAAGATAATACCTGTCATTTTTGGTTACCCGCCATTTCTCGTTCCTTTGACTTTGTTCAAAAGTTGACCTTTGACTGGTCAAATGTTGACCATTGATATTTTGACTTCTGTCCATATGTCATACATCTATTGGAGAGCTGGTGGGGGCTTGTCCCCCTGCCAGAACCTGGTAAGGAGGAGGGCGCACGCCACCCTTGGCGTGTGCCCAAGCAGGAGGCGCCTAGGAGTCCTTGTTAGACAGGGACTCCATCTCCTTTTTGAATTCTAATTAGACTCCTAAGAATCAACTTTAATTGGTCTTAGGCGCCATCTAAGGAGGAATCCAAGGAACTCTATTTTCACCAATCAGATTTAGATCTGATTTCACAAAGGATTGTGATTGGTTGGGAAGAAGAGGAGTTGGATCACGCATAGTCTATAAATAAGACCCTACGCCCAACCCAAAGAAAATTAAAAATTCCCACGCCCCAAGGCTAGTTCTCTCCTCCTATACGCCAAGCCCATCTTCTCCCTCTCCTCTCCACGCCCAAAGTGGTTTGGAACTTGGTTGGTACAATCCAGACGAGAGAAAGATGATAGAAAGCTAGAAGGCTATGCTGCTGCAAAGGACAACTACTGATCTTCGAAAGATGTTTTGAAGATCCTCCAAATCAGATTCAGATCTAATTTTTGGAGACATGATAGAGAAGAAGAGGATCTCCAGATTCAGCCTGAGTGGATACCGATAAAGATCAGACACTTGCGTGGCTAGATCTAGAACCTTCCGCTGCTTACAGGATCATTAATGGATAATAGGATTACCCTACGTCAAGATAAATTAAATTTGATTTAATTTATCTAAATTTATTTTAATTATTAAAATAATAAAAATCAGATCTAAAATATTTTAGATCTGATCTGAATTAAAGAAAAAATTTTTGAAATATATCTCTTGATCTAATCAGATCTGAACAAACCTGGACCGGGAAATCAGGATTTCCCTTCATCTCTCACTATCTTAATAGCATTTGGGGCTGGCTCCTCAGGTGCCAGATCAGTCAATACATATAAGATCCATTCATGCTCTAGGACAATCTTCAACTTTTGATACCACCTATCAATGTTGGGTTCCATGAGTTTGTCATTATCCAATAATAATCGGAGTGATAGGATACTTGCCATTTCTACATAAAAGAAAAATTCTAAATCAAATTAGTATATGAATTATTTACTCTAAAGACTTGAACTTTAGTCTAAAGGTTCTTCCACTATTTTATTCGAATCGGTAGCCTTTACCTCAAATTCAAGAAATTACTTTAATTTCATAGTGGGTACTAGAATCTGCTAGGATAGATCCATCAACTACGAAACATGGATCACCCACCCAAGATCACCTACGGGAGATATGGCACCATCTATTGCTATGAAAAGATAGAAGAAGATAAATAAACACAACCATATACGTGGTTCGGCCCAAGTGCCTACATCCATGGGACATGCAATGCTACACTACCGAGAGAGAATAATAAAGGAGATACAATCTTAACTCACCAAGCCTCTCTCTTAATCCAGAAGCGCTCACCCATACAATGCTCTCATAGTAATCCCAAGAAGATCCCCCACATAGATCTATCGGTCTAGGGTCCTCGACATTCCTGGACACTCTAAGATGCTCTCAGCCTCTACATCAAGCCCCAACCTTTGTCCCTAGGCAACCCCACCATTCCAGGATACTCCCAGCTTTCTTGATGCTCTTGGCATGTCCTAAGACCCCTGGCTCTCCCTAAGACTTGCTCCTGGTCTCCCTAAGAAGTCTCTGGCACTCTCTGCTAAGATACCCTCCTTGGTTGCTGCACCATCAAGCCTCTCTTAGCCACCGTGCCTCCAGGAAGATGCTACTGCAGCACTCCAACGCTCCCTACCTTATCTCTATGCTGCCTGAGAGATTTTTTCGAGACTCTCTCTCTCTTCTTAGGTCATCAGATCTTTTTATAAGTCGTAATCATCTCAATAGCCATCCAATCAACTCTCGCATGCTCTCCTAACCGTTGGATAGCACAATAGCTCCATAGACCCCATGAATAAACCTAGTCTATGAGTTAGGGGCTGTAGACCTCATGAAAAGATTTTTGCTTACATGCCCGTGCATTGTTCACCATCGTGCTATTTGCCTTTGTCGAGCTAGCTCCATCAGAAGTTAAGCTGGCTCGACTGCATCTCACCCGAGCACTGGTTTCTATCCGCCTGAGAGAGCCGACTCGAATCTACCTCGAGCTGACTTGATCTCATCCCAAGCCAGCTCGACTGTATATCCGAGCCAGCCCAACTATATGTAGGCTAATCTTTCTCATGACTCCTAAATCTCATTCTTGGCTTATCGTGGATCAAATCTCGAGGCACCATATTTTAACATTCTCCACCTCAACTCGATATTTGATTTCACCTCAAATTTGAGAGCTTCCTGTATAATACTGCCTCCATATCATCGGGCTACCACCTACTGTTCATAGATCAATAAACAAGGGAGTCGAGCCAGGCTACTCAATCCCAAACTAAGTCTCATGCTTGATCGATCTCCACCTAGAGCTCCACCTCACACTGAGCTCCATCTGGCTTCTTCTTGCATATGAGAGCATCCACCTTGATTGTGCCTTTCTTCTAACTTGATCACCACCGCAGTAATCCTTAGAACAACCTGACTCCTCCTAACCCTGATACCACTATTAGGATAGATCCATCAACTATAGAACATGGATCATCCATCCAAGATCACCTATAGAAGATATGGCACCACCTGTTGCTATGAAAAGATAGACGAAGACAAACAAACACAACCATATACATAGTTTGACCCAAGTGCCTACATCCATAAGACATGCAATACTTTACTATCGAGAAAGAATAATAGAGGAGATACAATCTCAACTCACCAACTCTCTCTCTCTCAATTCAGAAGTACTCACCCATACAATGCTCTCATAGTAATCCTAAGAAGATCCCCCTCATAGATCTACCAATTCAGGGTCCTCGACATCCCTGGATACTCTATGATCCTCTCAGCCTCTACATCAAGCTCCAACCTTTGTCCCTAGGCAACCCCATCATTTTAGGATACTCTCGACTTTCTTGATGCTCTTGGCGCATCCTGAGACCCCTAGCTCTCTCTGAGACCTACTCCTGGTCTCTCTAAGAAGTTCCTAGCACTCTCTGCTAAGATACCCTCCTTGGTTGCTGCACTACCGAGCCTCTCTTAGCCCCCATACCTCCAGGAAGGCACTGCTGCAGCACTCCAGCGCTCCCTGCCTTATCTCTGCACCGCTTGAGAGATTTTCTTGAGATTCTCTCTCTCTTCTTAGGTCGTCATGCCTTCTTATAAGTTCTAATCATCCTAATAGCCATTCAATCAGCTCCCGCATGCTCTACTAGCCATTGGATAGCACAACAGCTTCAAAGATCCCATGAATAGACCTGGTCTATGAGTTAGGAGCTATAGACCCCATGAAAAGACTTTTGCTTGCATGCCCGTGCGTTGCTAGCCATCGTGCTATTTACCTCTATCGAGTCGACTCCATCAGAAGCCACTATGGCTTGACTGCATCTCACCCGAGCACTGGTTTCTATTTGCCTGAGAGAGCTGACTTGAATTCACCTTAAGTCGACTCAATCTCACCCCGAGCCAGCTTGACTACATATCCGAGTCAGCCCAACTGTATGTTGGCTGATCTTTCTCATGACTCATGAATCTCATTCTTAGTTTATCATGGATTGAATCTCAAGATGTAAGATTTTAACAGAATCTACATAGACTACATACGAGCCCAACTTTGGTTGGTCAACCCATGTACATCTATGGGTAGATTCACAACCAATTATTTCTCTAAACAACTTCTAGTAATTTTAATTTTGCCCCAAAAATCTAATCAGTATGCTTTGGCCTCCACTGAAAAAATTCAATTAGGTCCAACCATTAACATGACCACATTTGGTGCATCAGACCAGCAAATGATTAGGCCCGACTTTGGCTGGCTAACTTGACCACCATTAGAGAAACTTGACCAAATTATCATATTATGAATGATAATTCCATTAGTCAATAAGCACCAGGTCTTTGGACCTCCAATGATTATTAAACTAATAAACCCATTATCACTCAACTTAATGGGAGGTTATGACTTAGTTGTCACTATAACTTTATCATTTTAAGGACCTAATAATTTTAAAAAATTTTATTAATCAATTTTTAAAAATTGACCAGTCAACTTGGATCCTTCCACTGACTTCACCAAGTCAGATCAATAAGGATCTAATTAAAACTGGCATTAGGAGCACCTAAATTAGTCAAACTAATTTACCTAATTGACATGGGTGAGCCCAAATCATTAAGTGGTCTAATCAAAATCTAATTCATCAAGATGGCCAGATAAGTGAGATCAATGGAAGGGATATGCCATTAACTCATTAAAGATCAAATCAGTGTGAGTAGCTTTCAATTAAAAATCATTGGTCTAAGCTGCCAGACATACCTTAGACACCATCCCGTTTATTAGTTTCAATTTAACTAACCTAGTAATTTTAGGTTTGACCGTGTAGCCATGAATCAAGTCTATTTGATCTTCATTAAAGGCATGGGCTTGACCAACTACAACTATTATAATTTAGTCTAAAGAGTCCTTGACCTAATCTAAATCAATATTTGGTTAGATTTGATTAATTACTATAATTTAGTCCATTCTTTAACTAACCTTAGGTCTAACCCAATTAATGACCTAATTCAACTAACCCAATATATTGACCCTAGTTTGATTTTAATAATAACAAAAGTATTTGAGTATAAATTGTTAAAAAACTAATGGTGTTTATGAGGATGTGTAGTTGTAAATTTTAAGAGCTCATAAACTTCAAATATTTCTACTCATCCAAATGAAGATTCATCACTCAAGATTTTAGAGAAAAAATTCTAGAATGGATACATCTTTCAAAAGGTCAAAATGAAGATTAAATCAAGATAAAAAGGCAAGTCTAGCCTACAAAAAAATTTAGACAAGAAAGGGTCATAAATGATTTTTGGCATGTATGGCACGCAAACTGGACTGACCCAGTCTAAGACTGAGCTGACCTAGTCTCAGTGAAAGTAAAAGACAAAAAGTGCAGAAAGCTAATTTTTTAAGAACCATGGGACTGAGCCGACCTAGCTATAAATTGAGCCGACCCAATTAGGACTGAGCCGATCCAGTAAAAAACTGAGCCGACCTAGTGATCATAATGGCTAGTTTTCTACAGCTTTTTCAAACGATCATTTCTCCATTCCAATGGCTATTTCAAGGCTTTCAATGGCTAGAACTGATCCTTAAGCCATCATAAAGACTATAAAAGGCTAGAGAAATATTTGGAAAGAGAGAAGAAGTGATTTAAAAGAAAAATCATTAGATTGAGTGAGGATTATTGAATACCAATTGGAAAGAGAGAAAAGAGAGAAAAGAGAGGAATTAGTGCACAGAATTGAGTGCTTTTAAAAAAAAATCATCTCCAACTTTATCCTCATCCTCTCAAGTATTTTTCAAGAGAAGTTGAAGCATCATTTGAGCAATCCAACAACAACTTCTTCAAGCTTCAAAGAGTTCTAACTTTTATTTTTTGTTTTTTTATGAATTCTTATACTTGTATTTTTATTTTTTTACAAGTTTTTTTGGGAAGAAAGAAACTTGGGGTGTAGGCAAGTCCAAGCCAGTAATTGGATAGTGTAAAGATTGTGGTTGGTGCTTCTAACTTAAAACCAACTGGATTGATAGTGAACCCGAAAAACTATCGGTGTAGGATTATGATTGGTGAGCCTGGCAAAATCAATTGGATTTGTTTGTGATCTCGGGTTAAAACAAATGCACTGTAATCTAGGATTATAGTAAAATTTTCAAGAAGAGCTTAGGAAGTGGACGTAGGTGCGGGATTCCACCAAACCACTATAAAATTCTTGTGTGTTTGATTGTGTCTTTGCTTTTCTTGCTTTACTAATTTGCATAATCTAATTGCTTTTTTATTTTGCTACTATACTTAGCTTGCTCATCATAAATACTCAAGTTCTTTCAATTAGAAGTACATATTTGATTTAGCATTGGAGTTTAAATTGGCCAATTTTTTTAGAAATCCAACTCACCCCCCCTCTTGGGTAGCCATCCTTGGACAACAAGTGGTATCAGAGTAGGTGCTCTATTATTGGTTGTTGACCTAGAGGTCAAAAGGTAAAAGATCAATGGCAATTCAAATGGAGTTTTTATTTAATGAAGGTTATTCCATAAATAGACCATCACTATTAAATGAATCAAATTCCATACATTAAAAAATTAGAATGAAAATCTTCATTCAAGCATATGACTATAATTTATGAAAAATTATAATCAATGACCTACACACACCCAATGCATTGATTCATGATAAAGAAGTGATTCAAATGAATGCTAAGGCAATAAATATACTTTATTGCTCCTTAGATATTAATGAGTTTAATAAAATTTCTTCATGTATTTCAGCGAATCAAATATGGAAGAAATTAGAAATGATTTATGGAAGAGCAAATCAAGAAGAAGAACTACGCTCCCAAGAAGTTAAAAAAGCTCACCCCAATCTATGCCTCATGGCTCACAAGGATGAAAAAAAGAAGAAGAAGAGAAAACAAAAGAAAAATAAAGCATTAATTAAGGGAGAGCAAAGCAAAGAAATGAGAAATGAAAAGGAGGAAGAAAGTGCTATAAATCTTTGCCTCATAACCAATGAAGATGAGGTAAATTCAAAAAATTCTTTCTAATTTACACTTGATGAATTATATGAAGCCTTTAATGAATTAATGGTTGAAATTAAAAAATTAAGGCTGAAAAATAAAGAATTTAAAAAGTCAAATCTTCTTTTAGCTAATGAAAAGAGTAAGGTCTTGTTAGAAAAGAAAGATATTTTAAAAGAAAATAATGCTTTGGTTAAAGAAAAGAAAGTACTTCTTAAATCTAAAAAATCTTTAGTTGAAGAAAATATTAAGTTGAAAATAAAATTAGAAAGATCAAAATTTCATGTTGAAGAAAAAGAAAACTTGTTGAAAGAAAAGAATTTTCTTTTGGAAGAAAATACCAATCTAAGAAAAGAGATTGAAAACTTGAAGCCTATGCTTGAAAAATTTACAATTGGATCTCAAAATCTTCAAAAAATTTTGAATAATCAAAAGGCCATTTTTGATAAAGCAGGAATTGGTTAGAATTTTTTGAGAAAATAAAAATTTGTCAAAAATATGTTTAGCAAAGCTTCATTTGAAAATCATTCAATAGTATGTTTTAAATATAACAATGTAGGCTATAAAATTTTAGAATATAATTTTAAAAGAATTGGCCATATTTTGATTAGACAAATTTGGATTTCAAAAGGAACCTTGAATACTAACTCCTATGGACCCAACATGACTTGGGGGTATCAAAAATCATTAAGTGATTTTGCAGGTACACCAAGCATCCAATGAAGTGAAAGGCATAAATTTTTATGGATGGATGCTTTGAAAATGAAAGGAGATGGATGATGATGCTTGGTATAATCTAAAATTTTCTTACATCATACCATCAATGCCTATTTGATTGATTGATTCTATTACTTATTTACTAAAAATAATTTTAGTATAATTGATTTTGATGTATGATATGAGATGAATATTTAGATTTTAAAAGTTTAGTATGCTCTTCTCTAAGTATCATATTATGATATGAATAGAAATTATTTTTTAAAATTTAGCATAATACTTAAGCTTCCCCATATCAATTTTGCTATTAAGAAACTTAAATTAAAAGAAGTTTAATTATCTATAAATCCATGTGATTGTAAAACATACAAGTAAAACTAAGTTTGACATTTCCACTCAAAATGCTTAATGTGTTAAGTTGCATTTTATTTTAAGTTTATCCTTAAGGATTTGAAATCCCATAGTTAGATCAAAACATAGAGCCAATATCAAGATCCCTCTTATTTTAACATCAATTGATTTTGTCTCCCAACTTGAAGACTATCTATCACACTTGGTATCAAATTGAATTTGAAATGTGTGTTCATATTTTATTCATATTATTTTTGTTGGTCTGAAATTTGGTTATCGCTGGAGAAGTGCTGAGTCAGAGAAGATGGGGTTATCGTTGGTGATCTGCAAAATAAGTCTCATCCAAAGCCTGGGGTGGTGACTCTGGTAAGACCCTCCGACAATCAAGATAGCTCTTTCGGCCAATAGAAATGAAGTGCTCAGTCAAGAAAGTTATAGAGTTTTGGGAAGAAGAAGAGAGTCTGAAGAAAATATATCTGGAGGATCCCTTTTATAGCCCCGGAGCCTGTAACAAACTGATAGTGACCGCCGCAATCGCTTGGTAGTAGGCCGTTCGGAGCCATATGGTATGGAGGGTGGTCTCCGTTGTCGTAATGTGCTAGTCTGTTGTAGACCTAACAACTAGAGTTCGGATGGGATGGTTGTAGGCAATGAAGGGCTCTTGGATGTTGCTATTTCGGAGGAGTTCGGAGGTTCTTAAGATTGATCGTGCATTGACTTTTATTCGCTATGTTGAAGGTGTACGCCATAGTCCTTTTAGGTGGTTGGAAAGAATTCAGTCGGAAGAGAAGTTCGATAGGGGTTCGACTGGCAAAGATGCCCAAAAGATGTCCAACCAAAAGGAGTCCGACTGCAAGGGATCCGCCTAGATCAAGTATTGACCGATGGTCGCAACAAGCAAGCGTGATTGAAACATTGGCACCTCTATTGTTCCTTTGAGGTTCAACCATTCCTAGGGTTGCTCACCGATGAATAATGATAAAGCACTGAAGTTCATCTAGGGGCAGTTTGAAAGAAGTTCGACTATTGGAGAAGTGCCACGGAAGGAGATCAGTCGAACGGGATGCACAAGAGCCAAGGATTTAGTCAATTCTATGGGGTAGAAGCATTAACTGTTTGAGTTCGTCTGGAGAAGGAATCCATAACGCTCCATTGAATCCAAAATCAATCTTCTCAACCAATCGGATTATCTGACTAAAGTGTTGAAGGTCGGCCATCTTAGAATGATTTAGAGTTCGAATACTCCCGCAAGTTGAGGTTCAGTTGCCATAGTTGCAATCGGACGGAATTGATCAAGTGTCGAAGTCTTAACCAAACTTCGGCAAGCACAGATTTATCTCCAACACTAGTCTCCCTACTCCCGAGTTTGAAGTTCGAAGGATGGGAGTAAAAGGGAGATTGGCAAAGTTCGAAGGATTTTTCAATCTTGTTGGATTTCCTGCATCTGGGTTGGATGGAAAATTTTGGCTTTTACTGGGCTGGCGTCGAAGCTTCGTAAATGCGGGATGATCCAAAGAGACATTTTTCGAATTCCCCGCTAGAAGTCTGCTCGAAGTAGGTGCGATTAAGGATCTGCCCGTTGGAAGCTTTCTACCACGATGAGTGGGACACGCATCGATCAGAGATTGACTGGGGAAATCTGCAATCATAAGCATCTTGGAATTCCAACGATTATTCAAACCCATCCTCCTCCTCCAAGCCTTTTACTTCTTCTGAAATCCTCATCTCCTTCCTCTGATTCCCTTCTCCATCCCAAGCAAGGGTCCAAGCTTCCTCCTTTTTCCTTGGTTCCAGGCGTACCCTCATTCGATTTTCACTACATTCATCATCTTTTTGTTCTTTCCAACCAATTTAGGTCAGCCCTCTAACACTTTTTTAGATTATTTTTGCACTCTTTGCTTTCTCGCTCTTTCTATTTTTGTCAAAGTTTGTACACCTTTTTTTTTCTGATTTTTGGGAGATTCCTCGATTTTACTTAATTCAAATGTCTAGTGAGGCATCCTGGTCAACTTGTTCTAGGAGCCCGGCCCCTCTAACTTTGGTGAACCCACCTCCTGAGGAGGCCAAACCTTTGGAGTCGGCCCATCCTTTTGTGCCTGCAACCATTCCCTATAGACTTCGGTTCAACGATCTTTTTCTAGCCAAGATTCAGTTTGGGATTCCTTCTGAATACGAGCTCGAACTTTTTAGGCCCAACGATCGAGTTTGCTCACCTCCTTTCAGCCGAACCTATCTATATGTTGAAACCCTTCGGATCGAGCTTAGGTTACCCTTGCCTCCTTTTGTAGTTAACCTATTCAGGCTTCTCAATATTTCTCTTGCTGCTATGATCCCAAATTTTTTTAGATTCATCATAGGATTTCTCTCTCTGTGCACCATGGTGGGCGTCCGACCTATCATTTCCTTATTCCATAATTTCTTCACCTTCAAATACCATCCAACCACCAAGGATTGATGGTGTGTATCTCTGCAGTTTAGCAAGAAGGGACTGCTTAAAGATGCTCCTTCCTTCGTTCATGGCTGGAAGGAGAAATTCTTTTTGTCTCCCATCCCTCCTTAGGGTTAAGGCTTCCTTCGTGGGGCAAGATAAGGAAATTGGTCTGTCGAGCCCCCAGGTTAGATAGCGAGGATCGAAGTTCGGCCGATAAGTTGAAGTTCTTTAATGCTCCACCGATCCCTAAACTTCTAGATGAGTAGATCTTGTTCAACTTTGGTCTTAGTTCTCTTAACCCAACATGTTGTTCTTCATATTCAGTCAGTTGGGTGGTATTCTTTCTTTTGACCTTCCAACTTTATCTTCTTTGCAGAAATGACTCTAGAGGAAGGAAATCGCCTGATGAAAGGAATCAAGACCCTTAAGAGGAAGGGCGGTCCTTTCGATGAACCTCAGAAGAAGGCTTGAGCTGGAGAGCCGAGCCGGGCCGTGCTGACTTGAGCCGTGCCGACCCTCGAGCCCATCGCTATTGCATGGAGCCCGGTCTTGTCTGAAAAGGCCCCCCCTTCTGCTCCTGTTCGGTAAGAGGAAGTTATGGAGAAAAAGAAGAAGAAGGCCGTTGGCAAGAAAGTTGGGCGGAAGGTTAAGAGCTCCGAGGGAGAGGATCTTAGCCAAGAGTAGGGTTTCCTGGACGACCGTGAGGTCATCCAGTCGCTGATGGAGGGGAGCATGCTTTCCTACATTGTAGAGAGGATGCGCCAGAAGGATGACGTCAAAAGATTCGATGAGTCCTTCACTGCCTTCCTAAAGGTAAGTGGCTTCTTTTGATTTTGACTTCATGTCCTTCAGGCTTTAAAGTAGGGATATATTAGAATTCTGACTCGCTTTTTGCTTTGCAGTTGGGACACTATCTTTTTGCTTACTCTAAGGTGGCAAACCAGAGATGGGCTGAAGCTTTTTCGGCCCTTGAGGAAGCCCATGTAGAAGCTGAGAAGGCCCAGGCCGAGGTCGATGCTCTGAACGTAGGCTCAAAAATTCACTCATCTGAAGTCGAACGCCTTCAGAAGGAGTTGAGGGAGGAGCGCAAAGAGATGGCAAAGCTTAGGGCCGAGTTAGCTCTAGAGAGGGAGGAAAGAAGGAAGGCATAGGAGGAGGTTAACGCCGCTATGAAGAGGGCCATGCAAGACTTCAAGTCCTCCAAAGATATGGAGGACACCAAAATAGACTTCACCCAGGAATCTTTCTTCGAAGGGTTCTAGATCTACTTGGGATGGGTCATCGAGAACTTTCCTGACATTAATCTAGACCTCCTCATAGAGGAGCCAAGGAATAGAGCCATCTCTTCACATGCTGATGTCGAGGTTGCCCCCACTGTCCATACCATCGAAGCCACTCCAGAGGTTCCAGAACCTACGAGTGCAGCATCTAGGCCTGCTCGAGAGCTGGAGGCGGCTGAGAGTATCCCAACCTCTCCAATGGGTGAGCCACCTGAGGTCTAAACTATTTATGTTTATGTACTTTTTTTTTTGATGTATCAAAAATATTTGAAGCAATGAAAGCAAATCTCTCTTTTTTTTTATACTCTACGCTGCATGTGATTCAGAATGCCTCTGACAACTAGGGTCACGACCCCCTTTCTCCGATTAATGCTGACCCCTTACCTCAGGGAGTTTCGTTCAAGCCTTTGATAAAGGGTTTGAAGAAGGAAGTCCACCATTTAACAAAAAAGTTGAAGAAGATTGAGGCTAACCTTCAGGCCTCTCAGAAGAACACTTCAGAGGTGACTAAAGAAGTTATTCACCTCCGAAGCTTACACATAAAGGATTCCATGAGCTTCAGCATCCGAAAAGCAAATTTCAAGAAGGAGCTTGCTGAACTCCGAAAGAACACGTGCAACAAGTCTTGGGTACTAACAGCGAAGATTGGTTCTCTTGAAGTTGATCTTAAGAAGGTAAAAGAAAAGATCCATCTCTTAGGAGGGAGCTCGCCATGGTCCACCGATGAAGTCCGATATAATTGGGATTGGTCGAAAAAGTTCTTTCAGTTTTAGAAGCGGCTGTAAGATACTGAGGATTGGCACAATAGTTACTGGGCAACCTGGGCAGGGAAGATGTCCAGGCTTGAGGATGAGCTGAAGGCTACCAAGGATGAGGCGACCTATTTTCAGAGGAAGTTTTATAGCATCCAACAGGCTGGATCAGGCGACGAATCTAAGAAGCTCGCCTCCCTAAGGAGGACCGTTGGTGAGCTCTCGGACATCGCTGAGGTGGAGAAAACTGAAGTTCAACAGCTGAAGCTCTAGTTGACCTATGAGCGTCGAGCCATCAAGGATGCTGAAGCTGAAATTGAAGTCTTGAGAAAGTGGCGGTAAGAACTCGAGGCCAAATTTGAGTACACCAATGGGATGTATATCGAAGGTCTATATAAGAAGAAAGAGCTCGAGGAGAAAATTTTCAGACTGGAGGAAGCTTTGGTGATGGCCGGAGCTGATAGCCCAAAGTTTGAAGAGTGTGGGTCGCCTTAGGACTTTGTCTCCTTTTTTTTTCTTTATGTAATCGATTTCATCGATCTTTATTCCATCTATAATGCATTTGTTCTTTCGCACGGTTGGTCCTTTCCAATGTTCATTTTGCTTGTGGTGTGCCCACTTTTGTGTAATTGATCTTATTGACTTTTATTTATAATGAACATAAGTCCATAACAAAATGGTACCCCCTTTTTTTTTTCTTTTTTTCTTTTTGCTGTCATCTCTTGTAGACGCGATTCTGGGTGCGTCATTTTTCTTTACTTTGTTTCTAATGAGATGCTTGTCGTGGACGCCGGGCTAAAGGTCCATTCCATGGATCAAGATGGGGTTTTACCTTTGGCATTTGGCGTGGCCGGAGCGGGATGTGTACAACGGTCACTAATAGGGCCTTGGCCTTTTCCTTGTTTTAGATTAGCAAGGCCTCGGCCTTCCACCCTTTGCACGATTGTTTAGGTTCATCGGGTTCGTCGGCAAGATCTCTCTCCTCATCTCATCTTGATTTAACGAGGCCTTCAACTTTGCTCATGTTAGGACGAGGTTCTCCTCTTATTCCTAACAGACTGTAGGAGCACATTAGGATCATTAGTAGGACCTCTCTCCTCATCTCATCTTAATTTAACAAGGCCTTCGACTTTACTCACATTAGGACGAGGTTCTCCTTCTATTTCTAATGGGCTATAAGGGCACATTAGGGCCATTGGTAGGGCCTCTCTCCTCATCTCATCTTAATTTAACAAGACCTTCGACTTTGCTCACGTTAGGATGAGGTTCTCATCCTATTTCTAATAGACTGTAGGGGCACATTAGGGCCACCGATAGGGCCTCTCCCCTCATCTCATCTTAATTTAATGAGATCTTTGACTTTGCTAATATTAGAACGAGTCTCTCCTCCTGTTCCTAATATACCACTTTGGGTTGCTCTGAAGAGTTATTTGTCATCATGCAATTTTTGCACCAAGAAGTAATGATGTTAAAATAGAAAAGTTTTATTGAAGAAAAGTTACTAGTAGTACATTCTTAGGTTTTCTGAATTCAAAGACTGCATGAGTGTTGCTCCTCCGAGCTCCTTCAAGTGATAAGTTTTGGATCGGACGACCTCCTCTATTTTATACAGATCTTTTCAATTCAAGGCGAGCTTTCCTTGATTCTGAGGTTATAAAATGGATGCTCACCAGAGCACCAAGTTCCCCACCCTGAATGCTTTGCTTTTCACTTTGGAATTATAGTATCTAGCTACTCTTCATTGGTAGGCTACCATCCGAACTTGGGCTTTTTCTCTTTTTTCCTTTGGTAGATCGAGGTTGACTTTGAGGTCTTGTAAGTTACGCTGCTCATTGAAGGCCACGACCCATGCTGATGAAAGTTTAAGCTCAATTAGGATGACTGCATCTATTCCAAAGGCTAAGGTGAATGGTGTTTTCCCAGTCGGTAGCCTTTAAGTAGTTCGGTATGCCCAAAGGACCTAGTAGAGTTCGTCCGCCCAGGTCCTCCTTGCTCTTTCAAATCTTGTCTTGATGCCCTATAGTAAAATTCTGTTAGTCACCTCTACTTCACAATTTGCCTGCAGATGGGCCACTGACGTAAAGTGTTGGAAGATGTTTAGATCTTCACAGAACTCAGCGAACCTCGTCCCAACAAACTATTGCCCATTATCCATTATGAGAATTCAGGGTAGACCAAACCAGCAAACGATTAACTTTCAAATGAAGTTTTGTACCTTGACCTCAGTAATTTTTGCTAATGGTTTGGCCTCAATCCATTTGGTAAAGTAGTCGATCGCAACCAGGAGGAACTTCTGTTGTCCAGATGTCATTAGAAAGGGACCAAGTATATCCATTCTCCACTGTGCAAATGGCCAAGATGCGCTTAGTGGAGTAAGCTCGGAGGTTGGCTGTCTTTGTATGTTTGCATTTCTCTGACTGTGGTCACATTTCTTGACATACTCTATAGAGTCATGGTACAAGATCGGCCAATAGCACCCCTACCGAAGTAGTCTTTATGATAGGGATCTGGCTCCTACATGACTTTCGCAAATTTTCTCATGCACTTCCCATAATGCGAA
This sequence comes from Cocos nucifera, assembly GCA_006176705.1. Taxonomy (NCBI): domain Eukaryota; kingdom Viridiplantae; phylum Streptophyta; class Magnoliopsida; order Arecales; family Arecaceae; genus Cocos; species Cocos nucifera. The sequence goes on from QRFJ01000124.1 coordinate 1,284,516, forward strand.
GTCAGCCTCTGAAGGTTGAAGACATCTCAAGAGCGGTAGAGAATATGACCTTTTATATAGCTTACCTTCATACAAAACATATCGAAAAGCTTGATTCTTGAGTTTTCGAGCTTCTTTTGGATCATGAGGAAGAACTCCATCCTTGAGGTAGACAACTAGTGGGTCGATCCAACTCGGCTCGGGCTCAACCTGCATAACGGGCTGCAACTCCTCTAAGCTTGGGCACTTTAGAATTTCAAAAAATACTTCTTTGGGTAGTTCGGCCAGGGCTAAAGTGGCCAATTTAGAGAGAAGGTTGACTCTCATATTTTCTGCCCTTGAAATTCATTGAATGCTAAAACTATTGAAGGCCGAAGTCAAGTTCTTTGCTTTCTTATGATATTTCATCATGCTTTTCTTTCGGGCTTCATAATTGCTGCTAACCTGTCTGACCACCAGCTAAGAATCACTAAAAACTTGGAGCCGGTCTGCCTCTAACTCTTTTGCTATTTTCAACCTAGCGATTAGAGCTTCATATTCGGTCCCATTATTAGTTACAACAAATTCGAAGTGTAGCGCATATTCGATGATGACTCCCTCGGGGTTAACCAGGATCAATCCCATGCCTGCTCCAGCAGCGTTGGATGAACCATCCACATAGAGGGCCTAAAAAGCTTCGAAAAGGTCGGTACTTTCTTCGGGGGCGCTCGATTGCAATGGGGTGCCAGTTTCATTCTGTTCAAGCTCGGCTTCATCTAGAATAGTGCATTCCACTATAAAATTTGCTAATATCTAGGCTTTGATCGACAGTCGAGGTTGGTAGTTGATGTCAAATTCTATAAGCTCGATTGCCCATTTTGTGATTCTTCCAGAGGCATCCATTTGATGAAGAACTACTTTAATTAGTTGATTCATGAGGATAGTTATGGTGTACCTCTGAAAGTAAGGTCAGAGTCTTCTAGCAGCAATTAGAAGAGATTAAGTCAATTTTTCAAACTTAGAGTACCTAGTCTCTGCATCCCTCAGGACTCGACTTATGTAGTAGTCTTTTTAACTTAGAGTACCTAGTCTCTGCATCCCTCAGGACTCGACTTATGTAGTAGACTGACCGTTGCACTTTCATTTCCTCCTTGACCAGGACTGCTGCCAGGGTTACTGGGGAGACTGCTAGGTACAAGAATAATTCTTCTCCAGGCTCAGACTTTGCCAGTACTAAGGATAAGCCTGGATAGTTTTTAAGCTCCTCGAATGCCTGCTGGCATTCCACCATCCAGCAAAAGCTCTTTGGTTTCTTGAAAACTTGAAAGAACGACATGCATTGTTCAGCTGATCTCGAGATGAAGTGATTTAGGGATGCCATTTTTTCAGTCAGACGCTAAACTTTTTTAATCATTTTTGGAGTGGTCATCTCCTAAATAGCCTAGATTTTCTCCAAATTCATCTCAATCCCGTGCCTCGACACCATAAATCCTAAAAATTTTTCTGAGGTCACACCGAAGGCGCACTTGGTCGGATTCAGCTTCATCTTGAACTTTTTAAGTACATTAAAGGTCTCTTCGAGATCGGTGATGTAATTTATTGAAGCTTGGCTCTTGACGAGCATGTCATCCACATACACCTCCATGTTTCGACCAATTTGCTCCCTGAAGATATTGTTGACCAGGCACTGGTATGTTGCCCCTGCATTCTTGAGTCCGAAAGGCATAACCCTATAATAGTAAAGACCACAATCAGTAACAAAAGTGGTTTTCTCTTCATCCTCCGGCACCATCCGAATTTACTTATAGCTGAAAAAGGCATCCATGAAGGTGAGGAGCTCGTGGCCCAAGGTTGCATCCACCAATTGATCAATCCTAGGTAGGGGGTAGCTATCTTTTGGGCAAGCTTCGTTCAGCTTTTCGAAGTCTATACACATCCTCTACTTGCCATTCATCTTTTTGATGAGCACCATGTTTGAGACCCAGCTCGAATAGTTAATTTTTTGGATAAATTCGGCCTTGAGGAGCTTGTCAACTTCTTCTGCAATTGCTTTCTGCCTCTTCGAAGTATGGTTACGCATCTTCTCTTTTACTGGCCGACACTTGGGATCAGCAACCAGTCGATGTTCCATGACCTCAGCATCAATCTTCGACATATCCGTTGGAACCCAGGCGACGACGTCCGCATTTCTCTAAAGCAAGGTAATGAGTTGCTCTCGAACCTCATCCCCTAAGTTGGAGTCGATCTACATAGTGTGCTCTACATTTCCATCATTTAATGGGATGGAAATAAGGTCTTCCATAGGCTCTCCCCGCTCCTCTGTAAGGTCATCGCGGACATCCAGTCCATCAATAGGGCAAAGGTCGGACTGGGTGTTTTTCTATAGGGCCATGGAGTAACAGTGCCTCACCAAAGTCTGGTCTCCTTTGATCTCTCCGATCCTATAGCTTATTAGGAACTTCATCTTCAAATAATATGTTGACACTACTGCCCGAAGTGCATTTAGACCAGGTCCGTCGAGGATGCGTTATAAGCTGATGGGGCTTTCACTATTAGGAAGTCCACCTATGCCCTGGACTGCCTTAGATATTGTCCTGTAGCCACAACCAAAGTTATTATGCCCTTTACCAGTATCGCATCATCGATAAAGCCCACTAGTGGGGAGTTTATCGGCCCCAATCGACCATCACGTATAGAAATTTTGGAGAAAGTATCATAAAATAAGACATCTACCGAACTTCCATTATCAACAAGGATGCTGCGTACATCATAGTCTACGATACTTAAAGCAATTACAACCGCATCATTATGTGGGAACTGAACTCCCTGGGAATCCTCGTTGGTGAAGCGATGGGCTCTTTAGCTCTTCGCATCTTCTCGAGCTCTGTTGGTCTGCTAGCCTCCCCTCACCGAGGTTCCCCAGAGATGGTGTTGATGATGCCAAGGGGTGATCGATCTGTCTACCGCTCCTCCACCCTTGGTAGCTCAGGTTGTGGCAGTGCCCTTAGTTGATCCTCTCTTCCTTCGGGCTGATGCTATAGGAATCGACCGAGCCTACCTCACCTAATGAGCTCCTCGATCTCATCTTGGAGCTGGATACATTCTTCTGTATCATGACCATGGTCATGATGATAGAGGCAGTACTTGTTGGGATTGCGCTTGTCGAAGTGAGAGCGCATCCTCTCTGGTCTAGGCAGTTGCTCCTTGATCTCCATCAGTACTTATATTTTTGGAGCATTGAGGGGGCATAGTTATGGAACCTTCGGAGGGGGGAGCTCCGTCGTGCCCTACCATCAGGGCTTCCCTGCTTTCGAGCCTAGGGAGGGGTTCGGGCTTACTTGCACTCAAGGGGAGTTCGGGAGCACAGCCAAATCTCATTCGGCTTCTCTTCAGATGCAAGCCTATTTGGCTTGCTCATTCGTCATTCTTCTATGACTTCATTATCCTTGGCCTTGAAGGCCTCTTCTACTCGGGCACAGCCTTCAGCCTGAGCTAACATATCAGCAAAATCTCTTGGGTACTTCTTCTTTAGGGAGAACAGTAGATTGTTCTTCTGAAGGCCATCTTTTATTGCGGCCATAGCGATAGATTGGTCTAGATTCTGGACTTCTAAGGCAGCTACATTGAAGCAGATGACATAAGCTTAGATGAATTCTCCCTCTTACTGCTTGATGTTTATGAGAGAGTTAGAACTTCGACGGGGGCGTCAGCTACTAATGAAATGAGCTACGAACTGGTGGCTCATTTGATCAAAAAAAAAGATGGTATTCTGCTTAAGGGCCGAATACCAATTTTTGGCTGCTCCCTTCAAAGTGGATGGGAAGGTTCGACAGAGGATGACATCTGGTGCGCCATGGAGCAGCATCATCATCCAGAAGGCTTTCATGTGGTCGACCGGATTGGTAGTTCCATCATATCTCTCGAATTGAGAGAGCTTGAAGTTTGGTAGGATAGGTTTCTGCATGATGTAGTGAGAGAAAAGAGGGTCAGTATAGATATCATTACCATGCGAGTGGAGAGCATGATGGAGTTCCTCGATCCGTCGGTTCATCTCTTGCAGTTTTTGTTCTAGAAGATCCTCTCGATCGTGGGTCTCCAAGGTCTTTTGATTGAATGGGGGCAAAATCCCCCCAGAGGTAGAGTAATGATCAGAGCAGGGGCTCTCGATCCTCTGCTTTCCTTTTTCGAAGATCATCGGCTGGCTAGCCTGAGTCGGCTATCCCCATACTAGATCATGGGTCTCTAAAGAAGCCTGCTCCAACTGAGTTGGCACTGGAGGCTGCTGCTGCTGCATGGCTTGTACAACTTTTGTGAGGCCACGAATCTGCTGGACTAGTAGGTTAAACTACTCCATATCCACCATTACTGCAGGTGGAGCTTGAGTTGCTGGGGATGAAATAGGGGTGGCAAATCTGGATGGGATTTGGCTATGGAGGCTGTTGACCGTCGAGTTGAAGCTTTCCTGAGAGGCATCTTTTTTGAGAAGGAGAACTCTGGAGGAGAAGAAGTAGAGATCTCTGCTGAGCACTCCTTTAAGAATAAGAGAACCTCAAAAGATAGAGAAGGCCCTCCTTCTAGTGTCAATCCTGTTGGTGCAAAATCTGGTTGTCATCGAAGAAGTGCTGGAGTCGGAGAAGATGGGATCACCGTCGGTGACGTGCAAAATAAGTCTCATCCAGAGCCTAGAGTGGTGGCTCCAGCAAGACCCTCCGACGATCAAGTCAGCTCTTTCGGCCAGCAGAAATAGAGCACTCAATCAAAAAAGTTGCAAAGTTTCGGAAAGAAGAAGAGAGCCTGAAGAAAACATATCTGAAGGGTTTTTTATAGCCCTGGAGTCTGTAACAAATTGATAGTGACCGTCGAATCGCTTGGTAGTGGGCCATTCGTAGCCACATGGGATTTGTTATGGAGGGTGGTGTCTGTTGTCATGACGTGCTAGTCTGTTGTAGACCTTAACAACTAGAGTTCGAACGGGGTGGTTGTAGGTGATAAAGGGCTCTTGGACGTTGTTGTTCCGAAGGAGTTTGGAGGTTCTCAAGATTGACCATGCGTTGGCTTTTATTCGCTATGTTGAAGGTGTACACCATGGTCCTTTCAGGTGGCTAGAAGGAATTTGGTCGAAAGAGAAGTTTGGCAGGGGTTCGACCAGTGAAGAGGCCCAGAAGATGTCCAACCGAAAGAAGTCCGATTGTGAGGGATCCACTTGGATCAAGTATTGACCGATGGCTGCAACAAGCAAGTGCGACTGAAACATTGGCACCTCTGTTGTTCCTTTAAGGTTTGGCCATTCCCAGGGTTGCTCACCGATGAATAATGATAAAGCACTAAAGTTTGTCTGAAGGCAGTTCGGAAGAAGTTCGACTGCTGGAAAAGTTCCATGGAAGGAGATCGATCGAATGGGATGCACAGGAGCCAGGGATTTAGCTGGTTCTATGGGGCAGAAGCATTAACTATTTGAGTTCATTTGGAGAAGGAATTCGCAATGCTCCGTTAAATCCAAAATCGATCTTTCCAGCCAATCGAATTATCTAATTGCAGTGTCAAAGGTCGGCCATCTTAGAATGATTTAAAGTTCGAACACTCCCATGGGTTGAGGTTCAGTTGCTATAGTTGCAACCGAACGAAACTGATCAAGAGTTGGAGTCTTAGCTAAGCTTCGACAGGCGCGGATTTATCCCCAACAATTTTCAAGCAATGAATCAAAAAAATAGTTTTTTTTAATCTTTAAGTGGTATCAAACTTTTAAGAAAATTATTAATTGATCTAAATTTTAGTTCTATTGATATCATGAAAACTTCTAAGCAAATTATTTAATTTAATTTATAAATAATTAGTATCAAGATAATTATTATTTTTCAAAACTCTTGGTATCAATACTTTTACAATTGCTATCAAACAGCACATTGTTGTCTTACACTTCAATGCTTTATCTTTTAGTAGAAATAAAAGAATATTTTTATCTCAAATCTAATTTTGCAAAGCTATATTCTTGATGCTATATCATTTAAGACAAATCCAAAAGATTCATACCTTTTCTAAACTTAATTGCTTGGTGTCTCATAAGAAAAGCGATGAAATGATCTTTCAAAAAATATTAGAAAATCTATTTATAATTTACTTTGGATAATTTGTCGATATTATACATGAGTGAATGCTATGTTTATTTAAATTGAATGCATAATTTAATACTTAATTCACTTGATTGATGTTTGTTCTCTTAAAATTTTATTTAATTTTAAAATAGCTTTATTTACAAAAGTAAGAGGGAGAAAATACCAAAGATAAAATGATTACTAACTTGGTATTAATCAAATTTGAAAATCTGAGCTTAAAAGTAAAATTTGTATTGATTAAGATTAATGTGGTATCAATTAATTATGCTTAATTTAAAAGAAAAAGGAGGAGAAAAGTTGAAATATAAAATAATCTAGCTATAATTATAAAAAAAATAGGGGAAGAAATGCTTTTTATCTTGATTTGATTAAAAAAATTATTAATCTACACTGAGAAAAATAAATTTTGATCCTAATTTCATCATCAATTACTTTATGATCTTCTTGAATTAAACTTTCATGTATTTATTCAATTTGATATGCATGATTTTATAGTCTAATCATTCTTGATAATTAATTAGAGTTAAATTGAATTTGAAATATAATCTTACTCTAAGAATTGAATTTGATACATAATTCTAATTTTAAAACTTATCTGAATATCTAAATATAATAAAGAATTTTTTATGTGCTTTAAAATTTCTTGTAAAATCAGTTATATCAAAGTAATTTTTACTCAAGAAATGAATTTGAAAAAGTAACTCTCATTTGCTTTGATACTATAATTAATTTGCTCGATACATATCTTTTCTAAATTTAAATGATGGATTTTCATTAAGAAAAGAAAAGAATGAATATTAAATTACATATTATACTTAATTTCATGGTTAAATCTTTTGAAAAGCTCTATTCCTCTTAAAGCTTAAAAGTATATATTTAAAAATCTAATTAAAAGATCATATTCATTCAAAAAGGGGGGAGTCTTTAATATGTGAATTCAAGCTAATTTTTGAAAAGATAGAAATATTCATTCAAAAAGGAAGATGATTTCTTTGATTTGATTTTATGAATTTGATACATCTCTCAATTTAATATCTTGATGTTGATTTTGATGATTTTTTTTCTATTCTTTCCCTTGAGCTTTTTGATGTTGTCAAAAAGGGAGAGAGGTATATTAAGTATATGCTTAAAGAATTAATACTTAAGAAACTCAACATATTTCATGCTTGGAACCTTAATACTCATTGATTTGGATTGAAATATTATTTTGATATGAGTATATAAATTATGTGAAACATTAATTAGAGCTTTCATGAAGTGTATGTGCATTTATGTTTATGTATATTATTACTTTATAACTTATACTAGCCAATTTATTGAAACACATTAAATTATATTTTTATGCATATACTCAATATACCTTCAAAAAATCTTTTTTTCACTCAAAGTTTTGTCATCATAATAAAGGAGAAGATTGTTCACCCTAGTTTGATTTTGATGATAACAAAAATATTTAAGTATAAATTGTTAAAATACTAATGATGTTTGTGAGGATATGTAATTGTAAATTTTAAGAGCTCACAAACTTCAAATGTTTCTACTCATCCAAATGAAGATTCATCACTCAAAATTTTAGAGAAAAAATTCTAGAATGGATACATCTTTCAAGAGATCAAAATGAAGATTAAATCAAGATAAAAAGGACAAGTCTAGCATACAAAAGAATTTGGAGAAGAAAGGGTCATAAATGGTTTTTGGCATACATGGCACGCAAACTGGGCCGACCCAGTCTGAGACTGAGTCGATCTAATCTCAGTGGAAGCAAAAGAAAAAAAGTATAGAAAGCCAGTTTTTCAAGAATCAGAGGACTGAGTCAATCCAGCTATAAACTGAGCCGACCTAATGATCGTAATGGCTAATTTTCTGCAGCTTTTTCAAATGGTTATTTCTCCATTCCAACGGCTATTTTAAGGCTTCCAATGGCTAGAACTGATCCTTAAGCCATCACAAAGAGTATAAAAGGCTAGAAAAATATTTGGGAAGAGAGAAGAAGTGATTTAAAAGAAAAAATCATTAGATTGAGTGAGAATTATTGAATACCAATTAGAAAGAGAGAAAAAAGATAAATTAGTGCACAGAATTGAGAGCTTTTAAAGAAAAATCATCTCCAACTTTATTCTCATCCTCTCAAGCATTTTTTAAGAGAAATTGGAGCATCATTTGAGCAATCCAACAACAACTTCTTTAAGCTTCAAAGAGTTCTAACTTTTATTTTCTATTTTGTTGTGAATTTTTATACTTATATTTTTATTTTTTTATAAGTTTCTTTGGGAGAAAAGAAACTTGGGGTGTAGATAAGTCCAAGTCGATAATTGGATGATGTAAAGATTATGGTTGGTACTCCTAGGTTAAAACCAACTGGGTTGATAGTGAACCCAAAAAACTATCGATGTAAAATTATGGTTGGTGAGCCCGGTAAAATCAACTGAATTTGTTTGTGATCTCAAGTTAAAACAAATGCACTATAATCTAGGATTATAGTAGAATTCCCAAGAAGGGATTAGAGAATGGATGTCGATGCGGGGTTGCACCGAACCACTATAAAATCCTTGTGTGTTTGATTGTGCCTTTGCTTTTCTTGCTTTACTAATTTGCATAATCTAGTTGCTTTTTTATTTTGCTGCTACACTTAGCTTGCTTACCACAAACACTCAAGTTCTCTCATTTAGAAGCACATATTTGATTTAGCATTGGAGTTTAAATTGGCTAAATTTTTTAGTAACCTAATTCACCCTCCCTCTTGGGTAGCCATCCTTGGGCAACATGATAATCCATATTTTATGATCAATGACTTAAGATTTTTAATTCATAATTCTAGATCCTAATTCATCATACTTAATTCTTAATTAAGTTTTAGGCTAAGGGTTGTAGTTTGGCATTTCAAAAATATTTTTAAAAATTTTGAAAGATTCTTTATATCCTAGCACTGTTTTACTAAATAGGTCAACTCATTTCAAAAATAGATTGGCTTATTTCATACATAAGTACTAGACATAGATTTGATCATATAAAATCAGCCAATTATGACATTCAGCCAACTTCTTAGTTGGACTGGTTTAGATCCCATCTGAGCTGGCCCGAGCAAAAGTCGAGCCAGCTCAATTTGTAAGATAGCCAGCTTGGATAGAAGGCCCGAAGGCCATCTTTCTAATCAAGCAAGCTCGAATCCCATCTGAGCCAGCTCGAATTAAAGCTGAGCCAGTCCAATTCCTGATCGAGCTAGCTAGAGCATCAATCCAGAAATCATATCATGGCTAGCATGCTAGTTGAGAGAGCCAGCTCGATCGACGAATAGAGCCTTTTTAAGATCCTATTTAGGTTTAAGCTAAAACTATGTACTCTATATAAAAATTATGAAATTATTTAGATCTAATCTAAATACTAATTTATGATAAAATTTAGATTAAACCCTTCAAACACATCATAAAAAATTATTAGATTTAATCTAAAGTTTTTATGATCAATTTTATAGATCGCAATGTACTAGGACAACCTATCCACTGTAAGGGATAATCCTTACAGCAAGATAATCTACAGTCCATGCAATCATTATTTTTATTTTTTAAATTAGATTATTATTTAGATCTAATCTAAAATTAATTTAAATCATGCATATATAATACATCAAAGAACCTACTGCTCTGATACCATTTGAAGGGAGCGCACGAGATTTCTAGCTCTACTTTCAAAAATATTTTTTGATAAATGCACTATGGATAATATTATTAGTCATATTAATAATGAAAAGCTATAGATCTAATCTGAAAATTCTACACACTATAGGATCTAATGTATTATATATGCATGCATATCTGAAAATAAAAACAAAATCAATGGCAAAACTATTTTACTATTCTACGTGTTCAGAACACGTTACCTTTTCATGGATAGAAAAATGCTACCATCTGATCTTCTCTATATAGATCTGAATGCTGCAATGTAGCCACACACGCATCTGGCCTCCATGGGTAATCCACATGAGGTTCTGATTTCGATCAGTTCCTTTCGAGTGCTAGCTCTACAGAAACCTTCAACGACTAATTTAGATCAAACTTTTTTTTATCTTCTTCACCAGGTCTTCGAACGCTCTAGATTCCAATGAATGTAGATGAGAAGTTGAGGAGGTTCTCTACCTAGATCTATGAAGTCATGATCCTCGTAACTCATAAATCTAAATTCCAAATCCTAGATAGATTCTAGGATATGCTCTCACCCAAAATCCTTGCACTAGGCTTTTACTTTTTTCATGCATGCAGAAAAGAGACTTTCTCTTCTCTCCTTTCAGTGTTCCTCTCTTCTCTCTTCCTCTCTTCCACACTTCCACAAAATCTAGCATTTTATAGAAGTGCACAAAACATGGGAGGCATGAGGGGTTGGTTTAGATCAAGTTGTTATCTATTCAAATTCAAATTCTATTCGAATTCAATTGGTAATCAGATCAAACCAATCCATAAGGCATGTGAGAAGGGAGAATGCATGCCCTTCCTTGCATGAAAACACTTATGAGAAACATCTTTCTCATAGAGAAAGGATGGTGCAAATCAAAGGGTGATGTGGCACATAGGAAGACTAGCCAAACTAGTCCTACATTAGTCATCTAATTGAACCAATCCAATCCAAATTGGTTAGGTCCAATTAGATCAGATTAAATCCAACTTATTTAGACTTAATTAGGCTTAATTAAATTCTAATCAAATTAGAAATTAATCAAGCCAACCCTTGATCAAATCAGAGATTAAACCTTCTTAATGATTAGATCATCTTATAACCTAATCGGGTCAAATCTAAATGAATCCAATTTAATTGGTCTTGATCTAAAAATAATCACTCAATCAAATTAAGTTAATAGTGATTAAATCACTAATTAAACTTCTCTTGATCAGCCATTAGATCGGGTAGGAACCTCTAGTGTGTGTGACCCTATAGGTTCGAACTTAAGTCGATAACACCGAAACTAATTTTCTGTACTAATTGAAGTGACCATCTAGCAATAGTATCCAAAATCCAAATAGGCTAAATAGTACAATTGCAACATTCAGAATCTACATGAATATGGTTACCACATAATTCATTCCTTTGATCTCTGTGCATAGAATGACTCAGGGTTAAACTGTCAACCCTGGAAGATATATCCAAATCATGTCTCAAAGCAATTAGTCCTATGACCCCTCACTAGGACTATCCTAGCCAAGGCTTTGCTAAATTGAAATACTATTGAACATAGCTCCTGAGTCCAGGAGTAGTCAATTCCATCTTGACTTATGCACCGACTCCTTAAGTAACTGTACCTAGAAATCTTCCATCACTGAATCAGAAATTCAGGTAGTCTAGCACCAAAGCACAGTAAGTCGCTTGAAAGTCACCATGGTGATCTCAGATCGGAGGGACACTTATGCCCATATTCCATTAAAGCAATTCTTGACAACAAAAAATTCTGGAGTTGGTCACGTTCAGTGCAAATGTATCCCTATATCTCATCTGCATGCCATACTAGTGTCCCACACTCCTTGGTTAAGAGGACAACCAATCTATATGGTACACAATAATCTATACTCAATAAACATTATCGTCTTTGGTAACAACGTATCATTTGATTACGAATATATTTAAGGACTAAATGACAAATCTTTCTTATCGATTCTAAATAGTCCTAAGAACTTCATCACAATATACAGGAGTTCATTAGAAGATGAAAAATTTATGATAAAAAAGCTAGAATAACTTTTATTTAATTAATAATTTATATATAATTACATAAAATAGCTCAATCATCAACAAGTTGATGATTGGCTTTGGGATACTATTCTCAATAGGATCATATACCATTTAAACCTAATTTTCTTAGGAAGAAAATCAAATTAAATGGAAGGTATTGTTATGTGATAACAACCAGCCATGTTGTCTCATTTGGTTTGAATTTTGAATTCAAATCAAGGGTCTATAAAAAGGGCAACTTTTTAGGATTTGTGTTTGATGAAAATTTGATTTTCTGATCTCCTCTCCTTGTGTCCACACCCCCTCTCTCTCTCTCTCTCATCTCCATTACAGTCCAAAGGGTTGGGTGTCCCCATCTTCACATGCCTAAGATAGTTAGGTGAGTCTTATTCTGTGCCAAGAAAGGAGGAAGTGAGATATCAAGCATTGAGATCATGAGAAGAAGATCAAAAGTTGATCTAGGATCCAAAAGGGTTGTAGATTATCATAGAGAAAATGGATCTACCAAGAGAAGGACGATCCAAGATTGATCTTGGTAGATACCAGTAGAGGACGGGCACATACATGGCTCAACAACAAACCTCCTCCAGATCCATGAAAATTAGATTGTGATATTCATCTACTCTAACACGGTGATAATGAGATCATCACATCCCCTTTTGTATGCTGATTTCTTATACTGATTTTCTGATTTATATCTATGTATCTAATGCTAGATCAATTTTTATTTTTAAATCCATTGCTTCTACAATCAATCAATTCGGCATGCAATCCAATCCTTCACATGTATAATTGACTAACTCTTGGGAATTGAATTGGAAAAATTATAATTGGTGAGCTTGAGTAAAATCTACCGGATTTGATTGTGAGCCCATGAAAACAATTGGACTATGATCAAAAAGTGATTATAGTTGAAATTTCCAAGTGAAAGGTTTTAGGGAGTGGATATAGGTTGCTGAGTTTAACACCAAATTACTATAAAATTATAGTATTTGTGATTATATGGTTGTTTTATATTTACATTCCACTACTACTTTTAACTTTCTCTAAGCACGTTGCGAGAGCACTTATAACTTGTCTTTAAAGAACATATTTGTTTTAGATTTTTAAAGAACCCAATTCACCCCACCCACCTCCTCCCTCTTGGGTTGCTATATTTAGGCAACACTTATCCTTATGACGTCCAATTAAGGTGTTCCTTTTTTGAAATTGGTAACTTTTGTGCTCTATGACATATGCCCACCCTTGAAGGATGTCATGTACCAAGCAAATATGGCCAAATTACATCATTTGGGTCTCGAAATGAGCTAGTGCAACTCTTTTATTTATTTATTTATTGTGGGGGGGGGGGGTAGATTTTGACCTAGCATATCTTCCAATTCTAGAAGCATTAGGATGGAGCGATTGAAAACAAAGTCAATGGAGAAGTCAAGATCTATCTTCAGTAGGATTTTAGCTTTTTGATGATTATTTTTATTAGTTATATCTATTTCAAAAAAAATGTATCTACTTTTAAGTAGAATAAGATTTTGGTCTAAATTCTATAAGGATAGACCTCATTAGTATAGATAGAGGCTATGCATCTCAGTTTGTGACTCATCAATAAAGAAAAAGGATTTTGACCCTACTATCACCAATCTTTTCCAACTTTTCATAATTTTCTTAAGAGATTTGAGTTGAGCATATTAAGTATTGGTGCAAAATCTGGTTAACGCCAGAGTAGAGCTAGAGTGGGGAAGACAAGGTCACCGTCGGGGACCTATAAAATAAAGTCTCATCTGGAGTCGGGGGTAGTAGGTCCGGCAAGATCCTCCGACAATCAAGTTAGCTCTTCTGGCCAATAAAAATTGAGTGCTCAGGAAAGAAAGTGGTAGAGTGCCAAGAAGGAGAAGAGAACTTAGAGAAAATGTATCTGGAGGATTATTTTTATAGACGGAGCATGTAACAAACTAATGGTGATAGCGATAACTATCTAGTAGTGAGCCACTCGGGACCACATAGAGTTTATTATGGAGAGTGGTGTCCATTGTAATGACTTGCCCGTTGAGAGTGGTGCCCATTGTCGTGACTTGCTCGTCGAGAGTGATATCAATTGGGGATTAATAGTCGAAATTCGGATGAAGTTGCACTGGTGGTGAAGGGCTCTAAGTCACGATGGTTCTAGAGAAGTTCGAGCTCCTTTAGCATCATCTGCATGTAAGTAAACTTGCATTATATTGATAGCCAAACTTGCATAGATAATGAGGTCCTTCTGAATGACCATAGTGAAGAAAAAAATCTATTTTTCAGATCAGGTTTATTCAGATCTGATTGGATTGGGAGGGATATTTCAAAAATTTTTCTCTAAGATCCTAATCATATATGAGACATTTTGGATCTAATCATATTGATCTGATAATAAAAATAAAAATAAAAATTAAATCTAATTTAATTATATCTTTGTTTTGGATAATCCAATTATCCTGTGATATTCTGATGCTTGACTGAGGTTCTGGATGTAGCCATGCAAGTGCTTGGCCTCTACTGGTATCCACTTGGGCAAGTTCTGAAGATCTTCTCCTTCTCAATCAATCCTCCAAAAATTAAATCTGGATCTAATCTTGAAGGTCTTCAAAATGACTTTTGAAGAACAATCGTTCTCTTGCAGTAGTGTTGTCTTCTTCCTTTCCTAGCGCTTTTCACTTGCTTGGATCACACCTTCTTCATGCCCAAAGTTCCTTGGGCGTGGAAAGGAGAGAGAGGATCAAAGGGTGGCATGGATAAGGAGGGAGAGGGGTTATGTAGCATGGGCAAAAGTCAGAAGAACTCAATTCTAGGTGTAGATAGGGTTTATATAGATCCTGCTGCACCATGCAGTGCCACATCATCCTGACCAATCATGGCCCTTTATGCAATCAAATCTAAATCTGATTGATAGAATGACATCATCTAATCCAATCAGATTAGAGTTCCTCAAAACTCTTCTTAGGTGGTGCCAAGACTGGGTCAAACAAGTCTTCATAGCGCCACCTAATTTGATTCCCTGAAGCAACTGGAGTCCCATCTGTATGGGACACCATCTTCTATCCTCATGGGGTGCACGCCTCCCTAGGCATGCACCCCTTGCCTGTCTACTTTTTAGCAGAGGGACAAGTCCCCAGGTTCTCTCCTATAGGTGCATGACACATGGGTAGATGTCTAAGTATACAGGGTCAATGTTTGACCAATGTCCGAAGATAAGATTTAGCAGGTGATGGAAAATGGCAGGTGTTGTTTCAAATTTATCTCATAAATTAAGACAACCCTTTTCTGACCAGGACAAGCTCCAATCAGACTAAATAAAGGTTCCTGAGTGAGCCCAAACATATTTGGCTCAGTCGAGATAAGCTTTAATGATTGTTAAAGGAGAACATTAGGCTCAATCATATGCTAGCATGATTTTTTTGAACTTAATTGAATCTTATTCAAATCAATTAAACTGGATTAATCCAATTGATGATATCCAGATCCAAATCCTTATTTGTGTGATCCAGTTAGGTTCAGTTCCATGTGGTAGTAGGATATGTCACGATCTCTATCATCGACATCATCGAAATATCTTTCGATGGATCACAACTTTTTTGATTCAGACAACTAGTATGATCGATCATCCAAATCATTCTAATTGCTCCCAAAATCCACTAGTGACACCTAGCAGCATATGGTGGCAATCCATCAGAACTAAAAGCAAACCTCTCGGTGCAGTTACTTATGTGACTAAGTTCCTCTATCTTGAGCTCTGACCGGATTAGGGTTAAGGTGATATCGTCAAACCCTAATTTCCATCATATGAATTAATCATTTAATTCAAGTCCAATGTGAAAACCCTAATAGAAACTCTTTTTATTATTTCACTCTGCCATGGCCATGGGCTTATGGACTTGATTCTCATGATCATCATAGGGCTACTCCTCATCTACCGAGGTAGATAGATCCCTTATTGGTGCAATCCAATTCCTATAATGAACATGCTATAGCCAACATACACCTCAGGGTTCCGAATGGCTAGAAGATTGAGTTATGAAGTAGTCAAACTATAACACCCTTAAGATGAACTATCGATGCACCTCAGGTCAAAAAATCAGACACACCACTACAGCTTTGAGCCAGTCATCAACGAGAAGGTAGACTTCCTCATGACTGCTCGAGATGGTCATGCTCAGTACCCTCATTCTCTAACGAGTATCTATACTCTCACTCCGATGTCTCTACACCATAGACTTA
This sequence comes from Cocos nucifera, assembly GCA_006176705.1. Lineage (NCBI taxonomy): Eukaryota > Viridiplantae > Streptophyta > Magnoliopsida > Arecales > Arecaceae > Cocos > Cocos nucifera. The sequence goes on from QRFJ01000124.1 coordinate 1,300,544, forward strand.
AGACTCATCTATCCAAAAGAAGCGATCGTACACCTACCTTTCAATTCAATCACCATCCTCATAATGATCCTACGATCGGGAGCATTTTATGAGTTAATAATGAAAATTCATGTCTTAAATTTTCAACTCTTGAAAATATAAACTATCATTACCATGTATCATAGACACTTTGAAATGCATACTATAATAGAAAATAATTTATTTTATTATTTATAGTTAAAATTATAATTTTGCCCTTAGAAGTGTATTACAAGTATCAGCCAATCTGATTTCTAGGGCACACATATCTAACAAACTCCCACTCGACCTAAAGTCAATTAGCTACAAATCTAAGTCCCATCTTCTAGAGGTGGGCTTCGATCTTCTGCTGGCCCAACAACTTTATAAGTGGATCTACCACACTATCTGTGGAGTCAACTCTCTTGACCACGACGTAACCTTTCTCAAGGTAATCATGGATGAGGTGGTATCGCCACTCGATGTGCTTAGATTTCTGGTGAGACCTCGGCTCCTTAGCAAGAGCTATGATGCCATTATTGTTGTAGTACAGAGGAATGGCATCCGATGGCATCACTTCGATCTCTATAGTGAACTTCTTATACCAGAATGCCTCCTTCATAGCTTCTGATGTAGTGATATACTCTGCTTCCATAGTAGAATCTGCTATCACTGTCTGCTTGAAACTCTTCCAACTGACAGCACCACCATTATACACAAATAAACTCTCAGATGTTGACTTTCGATAATCTATATCGGATATAAAATCCGAGTCTGTATATCCCTGGACTTGGAGTTCTCCATTACCAAAGACCAACATCATATCCTTAGTTCTTCTTAAATACTTAAGGATACATTTCACAGAAGTTCAATGTTCTTCACCTGGATTCGACTGATATATGCTCGTGACACTCACAGCATGGGCTATATAAGGTCGTGTACATAACATGGCATACATGAGGCTCCCTATTGCTGAAGCATAAGGAATCTTGCTCATGCATTCAATCTCCTCAGGTGTGCTGGGACATTTTCTTGGAGAGATGAATGCCATTTTTGAAGGGTACCAATCCCCTCTTGGAGTTTTCCATGCTAAACCTCTTTAGCACTTCCTTTATGTACATCTTCTGTGAAAGACCTAGCATCCTATTAGGTCTATCTTTATAGATCTTAATTCCTAGAATAAATTATGCTTCTCCTAGGTCTTTCATGGAGAATTCTTTAGATAACCATATTTTAACTGTGGTCAACATGAAAATATCATTTCCAACAAGAAGGATATCATCTACATACAGTACGAGGAAGATAATAGTGCTCCCACTAATCTTTTTGAAAATACATGATTTCTTCTCATTCTTGATGAAACCAAATAATTTGATCACATCATTAAAATGAGTATTACTTGTTTAAGTCTATATATGGACCTTTGTAGGTTGCATACTTTGTGATCAACATCACTGGAAGTGAAACCTAATGGCTGTTCTATATAGATATCTTCCTCAAGGTATCCATTTAAGAACGTCGTTTTCACGTCCATTTATCATATTTCAAAATCAAAATAGGCTGCAATAGTAAGCAATGTGCGGATGGATTTTAGCATGGCTACTGATAAAAAGGTATCCTGATAGTCAATTCTTTCATGCTGACTATATTTTTTTGCCACTAATCTAGCTTTGAATGTCGCCACATTTCCATCTACACCAATCTTTCTCTTGTAGATCCATTTACATCCAATAGGTACTATACCTTCTAGTGGATCTACCAAGGTCTAGACTTGGTTTAAGTGCATCGAGTCAATTTCTGATTTTATTGCCTCTAACCATTTCTCAGAGTCGATATCCGATATTGTCTCATCATAGGTTTTGGGATCATCACCATGAACCCCATTACCTACGAGGAACATTTTCTCTACTTCCTCTGAAATAGTATCTAAGTACCTCTCAGGAGGACGAAAAACTCTTTCTAATCTATGAGGTAGAGGAGGTAGTGATTGTATTGGCTCAACCTGATTTGGTTCCATAGGGTCCTTAACTTATTGCGCTTGTGAGATTTTCTCCTAGAGCTTGATCTGCTTTTCAATGCCATCATCTTGAATGAACTATTTTTTAAGAAAGATGGCATGCCGACTCATAATTATATTATGGTCCTCTGGAATGTAAAAATAATATCCTAATGACTCTTTAGGATATCCTATGAATCGAGCTCTAAAGGATCTATAGTCTAACTTGTCCGCTTGTTGTCTTTTGATATGAGCTGGACAATCTCAAATTCTGAGATGACTTAGACTTGGTTTCTTATCATGCCATATCTCATACGGTGTGGTAGGAATGATTTTAAAGAGAATCCTATTCAATAAATATATAGTAGTTAATAGACTATGTCCCCAAAGAAAATTAGAAAGATCTATGAAGCTCATCATGGATCGGACCATATCTAATAGGATCCGGTTCCTCCATTCTGAAACCCCGTTGAATTAAGGTATTACAGGTGGAGTCCATTGAGAGACTATGCCATTTTACTTGAGATAGTCCAAAACTTTTTGACTAAGATATTCACCTTCTTGATCTGATCGAAGAATCTTAATGGGTTTTCCAATTTGATTTTCAACTTCATGTCTGAATTTCTTAAACTTTTCAAAGGCTTTAGACTTATGTCTCATAAGATACACATACCTATACTGAGATAAATCATCGATAAAGGTTATGGGTATTCAAAGTTGCCTCTAGTCGGCACATCAAATGGGCCGCACACATCAGTATGTACTAGGGCAAGTAGTTCCGTGGCCCTTTCCTCATGTCCTACAAAATGAAGCTTAGTCATTTTGCCATGAAGATATGATTCATAATTGGATATGACTCAAAAGTTAATGAACTCAATAGTCTGATTTTCTCCAATTTTTTAATCCTATCTTCTGCTATATGACCTAGCCTTAGGTGCCATAGATACCTATCATTTGGATTATCCCTGGATCATTTTGATTTTTTGGCATTCACATTTTGCTCGATATTAAAAATAGATACATCAATATGTAACTGGTAGAGACCGTTAATAAGAAAACCACTTGCAATTTTATTTCTTTCATAAAGAATATTACAATGATCCTTAAGAAAACTAATTATATAGCCTTATTGTGCTAAACATGAAACAGAAATCAAATTCCTACTTATAGCAGGCACATAATAACAATCTTTAAGTACAAAATCTAAGCTAGATTATAGTTAAAGAGGGTAGGTTCCCATAGCCACAACAGCAACCCTTGCTCCATTTTCGATGCATAGGATCATCTCACCATCCCTCAGCCTCCTGCTATCCTCAAGATGCTGCATAGAAGTGCATAAATGAGCACTAGAACCAGAGTCAAGCACCCAACTAGATGCAAAAAAAATTAAAAGGTTAGATTCAATAATGAGCATACCTCTAGAAGGACATGTTTCCTTCTTATTCTTTAGGGGGGCCAGGTATGTAGGATAGTTCCACTTTTAGTGGCCGTCAGTATTATAATGAAAACACTATCCTTTGTCAGCAGCTTTCTTCTTCAGCTCTATCTTCTTTTTCTTTCCACTTTCCACCTTCTGCTTTTTCATAGACTTCTTCTTTCCAAAAAACTTTCTCTTGGAAGAAGTTTATTCCATAGCAAGTACTGAGCCTTTAGAACCTTTCATAGAAAGTTCAACAGTAACCAGCATATTCATAAGCTCGGCCAGAGTATTCTAAAGTTTATGCATATGGTAGTTCATGATGAACTGTCCATACGCATCAGTCAAGGATTGCAGAATTGTATCATTCTGCAGATCCTAGTCTAACTTCACTCCGAGCTTCTCAAGCTCTTCCAAGTCCTTGATCATCATCAAACAATGATCTTGGACTGACTGTCCATCATGCATTTTAGCCTTAAATAGTCATTTAGTGATCTGATATTTGGCTACGCAACTATATTCACCAAACAACTCTTATAGGTGAGCCAATATTTGGCAGACAGTCTTGATATCTTCATATTGGTGCTGAAGCTCATCAGATATCGAGCCCAACATATAGTATCTGGCCTTATTATCTTCGTCCATCCATTTGTCAAGAGACGCTCTTTGTTCAACAGACGGATGAGCTGGTAAGGTGAGGAGATCCTGGTCCAATACATGAGTCAACTTCTTAGAACCCAAAATAATTTTGATGTTGTAGAGTCAATCCTTGTAATTGGGTCGTGTCAGTCTATGGGTGTCCAGGATACAGGCTCATGGGTTGAACGCAGATATTTTTCTTTTTTTTGTAGAGAGTCAAAGTTTCTAGTTAGATTTTGTAATTAAAATTTGATCAATTTATTTAGGGATTTGATTTTTAAATAAATTAACTTCCACTATTTTCTTGGATCCCTATACTTCCTTTGTAGAGATGCAAAAATCTTCATGATTACTGATTTCTAGTGGATGGTGCAGTACCACCAACTGACTCATCACCTCACCTAATAATTATTAGTGATGGATTGCCAATGAGTGAACAACTCTTGTTCAATGATTCTCTAATCATGGTGCACCCAACTTGATCTCTAATTCATGAATCTCACCATGCCTGGAATATTGATCTACTCCTTAGTTAAGTCAAATCCACCATTTGCACAAATTGGATTCCTAATTGGGTCTCTCACTGTATTCAAAATATTGAGTCCAATCCATCCTTCAGCCCATAGAATCTAATGCCTAATAGACATGGTTTCATCTTTTCGGTGCAACTAAACCACTGTGACCAACCGAGAACAATCAACCCCAGGAAGGCCCGCACATCTACAATGGTGGAAGACCTTAGACTTAATCTTTTCTTAGGAAGATTTGATTTAGGTCTCTTTAAACTTGACTTGACATAGCCATAACCAATATGACTAACCTAGTGGCATGGATTAGCTTGGATTGTTGGCCACCTTAGATCAAGACTGGGTCGACAAACATGGCCAGGTAAGTGAGACCAGTGGAAGGGATATGTTATTAACTCGACAAGAATGCATTCGAGTCAAGTAGCTCTCAATTAAAAACCAGTTGGTCGTATCTGCCAAACTTACCTTAGATACCAAATTGTTCAGCCAGAACCAATCAAGTTAGCCTACGATCCAAACTCTAACCACTGAGCCTAATTAGATCTTAACTTGATCGATCACTCATGTGACTTGACCTTGACCTAGACTTAATCCTATTAGGCTGGTCAATTTAAGTACTCCTGATCCAACCTAACTAACTCTTGATTCTGTTTGATCAACCGCTAGACCTAATTGAGCTATCCAAGTCCGAACCCAATTTTATGAATATGTCTTAAATATGAAAATACTCAATTTTAGTTCTAATATATTTCATAATCTTAATTTTTAATTAAGTTTAGGCTTCATAAACAAAACATATATATAAAATTCTAGGATTTTAAGATCTAGAATTTTACAGAAAATAAGTTTTGATTTTTGATTAAGATCGAACGCACAGTACCCCTACACACTATAAGAATACCCCATCGAATGGGAGGAGAGGGCATTTAAATCCTACTTCATTTTTATGATCGGACGGCCAAGGAAAATGCCTTAATTAAAAACATGATAAATCTACAAAACTAGTTAGATCTACATCATATATCATATATAAAAATTAATCTAACTAAAAACATATTTTGCATACATCTCATGTATGATATTATGCATATTTTTAGATCTAAATTATCTAATAAATATCTAAAAAGTAATATTTAAATTTGATCATATCAAATTAAAATTTATTCTAGAAAATTTTGTAGAACTATTCTATAACTAGTCTAAACATGCATCTATCATATCTCATATGAACAAATTAAATAAATTTATTTTATATTTTTTAGATTCAATTATAATATTTATAATATCAAAAAATAATAAATAAATAGATTTAAAAATTATAATTAATTAAATTAAAATTATGATCATGCTAAACTACATATAGAATAATTCTATTCCTAATCTAGTCATGCATCTCATACATCTTAGATCTAGATTACTTAATTTTTAATTTTCTAATTTTAGATCTAATCACATCTAATGTGACATCTAAAATCAAAAATAAATTAAAATCAGATCTAATGAATTATGGAACTTGGCTCTGATACTAGTTGAAGGAAAAAACATGTTTTCCGGATCAGGTTTGTTCAGATCTAATTGGATCAGGAGGGATATTTCAAAAAAATTATTTCTAATATCTTAATCAAATTTGAGACTTCTCAGATCTGATCTTATTGATCTAATAATAAAAATAAAAATAAAAATTATATCTAATTTAATTATATCTTTATTTTGGGTAATCCAATTATCCTATGATGATCCTGATGTTTGCCTAAGATTTTGGATGTAGCCACGTAAGTGCCTGACCTCTACCGGTATCCACTCGAACAAGATCTGAAGATCTTCTCCTTCTCAATTAATCCTCCAAAAATTAGATCTGGGTCTGATCTTGAAGGTCTTCAAAATGGCTTTTGAAGAACAGTCATTGTCTCTTGCAGCAGTACTACCTTCTTCCTTTCCTGGTGCTTTTCACTTGCTTAGATCGCACCTTCTTCATGCCCAAAGTCCCTTGGGTGTGGAGAGGAGAGAAAGGATCAGAGGGTGGAATGGAGAAGAAGGGAGAGGGGCTATGTAGCGTGGACTAAAGTCAGAAGAACTCAATTTTCGGTGTAGATAAGGTTTATGTAGACCCTACTGCGCCATGCAGTGCCACATCATCCTGGCTAATCATGATCCTTTGTGCAATCAGATCTAAATCTAATTGATGGGATGACATCATCTGATCCAATCAAATTAGAGTCCCTCAAAACTCTCCTTAGGTGGTGCCAAGACTGGGTGAAACAAGTCTTCTTGGCGCCACCTAATTTGATTCCCTGAAGCAACTGGAGTCCCATCTATATGGAACTCCATCTTCTATCCTCATGGGGTGCATGCCTCCCTAGGCATGCACCCCTTGTCTATCTACTTTTTAGCAGGGGGACAAGTCTCCAGGTTCTCTTCTATGGGTGCATGACACATGGGCAGATGTCTAAGTGTCCAGGATCAACGTTTGACCAATGTCTAAACATAAGATTTAGCAGATGATGGAAAATGGTAGGTGTTGTCTCAAATTTATCTCATAAATTAAGACAATCCTTTTCTGACCTAGACAAACTCCAGTCAAACCAAGTAAAGGTTCTTGAGTGAGCCCAAACACATTTGGCTTAGTCGAAACAAGCTTTAATGATTATTAAAGGAGAACATTAGGCTTAATCGTGTGCTAGCACGATTTTCTTAAACCTAATTGAATCTTATTCAAATCAATTGAACTGGGTTAATCCAATTGATGATATCTAAATCCAAACCCTTATTTGTGTGACTTAGTTAGGTTCAATTTCGTATGGTAATGGGATATGTTGCGATCTCTATCATCGACATCATCAAAACATCTTTCGATAGATCAAAACTTTTCTGATTCAGACAACTAGTATGATCGATCATCTAAATCATTCTAATTGCTCCCAAAATCCACCAGTGACACCTAGCAGCATATGGTGGCTATCCATCAGAATTAAAAGCGAACCCCTCGATGCCATTACCTGTGTGATTAAGTTTCTCTATCATGAGTCTCGATTGGATTAGGGTTAAGGTGATCTCGTCAAACCCTAATTTTCATCATACGAATTAATCATTCGATTTAAGTCCAATGTGAAAATCCTAATAGAAACTCTTTTATTATTTCACTCTGCCATGGCCATGGGCTTATGGAGTTGATTCTCATGATCATCATAGGCTACTCCTCATCTATCAAGGTAGATAGATCCCTTATTGGTGCAATCCAACTCCTACAATGAACATGCTATAGCCAACATACACCTTAGGATTCCAAATGACTAGGAGACGGAGTTATGATGTAGTCAAACTATAACACCCTCAAGGTGAACTGCCGATGCACCTTAGATCAAAGAACCAGACACACCACTACAGCTTCGAGCCAGTCATCGATGAGAAGGTAGACTTTCTCATAACTACTCGAGGTGGTCACGCTCAGTGCCCTCATTCTCTAATGAGTACCTATACTCTCACTCTGATATCTCTACACCGTAGACTCAAGACTCATCTATCCAAAAGAAGTGATTGTACACCAACCTTCTAGATCAATCTCCATCCTCATGATGATCCTACAGTCGGGAGCATTTTGTAAGTTAATAATGAAAAATTATGTCTTAAATTTTCAACTCTTGAAAATATGAACTATCATTACCATTAACTCAAGGGATGTATCACAGACACTTTGAAATATACATTATGATAAAAAATAATTTATTTTATTATTTATAGTTAAAATTATAATTTTATCCTTAGAAGTGTATTACAAGTATCAGCTAATCTAGCTTCTAGGGCACACATATCTAACACGTAGGGGGTTCGATAAAAAGAAATTCTCCTTGTCAGTTGGTGGAATCTAGCTACAAAGAGTGCGGAAGGCCTGTGACTGGAGGAGTTCGAAAGGAGATCCGATGGAGGAGTCCGAAAGAAGTTCGACTTATAGAGAAGCCCAGCTGATGGAGAAGTCCAGAAGGAGGAGACTTGCAGAGAAGCCCGATCGAAGGAGAAGTTCGGGAAGAGAAGATTTGTAGAGAAGCCCGACTGAAGGAGAAGTTTGGGAGGAGTTCGACTGGCCCCCAAGCTAGCCAGGCTAGACTGCCCAGGGGGCCGCTCTCACTATTCAAGTTCATCCAAAAGGGATCCAATGATAGGAGGGTGACCGAGATCGCTCTGAGACTAGACATTTAGCCAAACTTCAGTGGGAGTGGGTTTTTCCCCAACAGTAGTCCCCCTACTCCCGAGTTTGAAATTCGAAGGAAGTAAAGATGGGACTGCCAAAGTTCTTTCTAGTCTTCCATGCCCATCAGGACGGGATGCCTTGACGTCTACCGCACTGGCACCAAAACTTTATAAATACGAGATGACCCAAAAAGATATTTTTTGAGCCTTCCATCGAAACTCTGCCCAAGGTATGATGCAATTAAGGATCTACTCGTCGCCACTTCTCTGTCATGATGAGTGGGACATGCGACATACACAGATCGGCCAAATGAGATTTGTGATCATAACTATCTCGGACTTCCCTTGGCTATTAAAGGCCCTCTTCCTCCTTCGGAGTCCATTCTGCCTGAGTCTTCTTCCTTCCTTCCTAAGTCCTCGCCTTCCTTCTGCCCGAGAGTCCCGATTCCTTCTTACGTCCTCTCTACTCTCAGGCGCTCTTCTGCTTGATTTTCATCATGCTCACCATCTTCTTGCCTTTCTCAATTGATTTAGGTTAGCTTCCCAACCCTTCTCTTTGAGCATTCACTCGTCTTAGATTCCTTGCTCTTTTGATTTTCTCTAGGAAGTCTTTGTATTTCATTTTCTTGATTTTTGGAAACTTTTCTGGGATTTATTTTGATCCGTATGTCTTCCAAAACCTCCCAATCTATCGATTCATGGAGCTCATCTGGGCCGACCTTCTTAGACCCCGTTCCTCTAACTGAGGTTAATCCTAAGAGTATGTCCCATCAGTCTTTCATCCTGAATATCATTTCTTCTATCCTTATTCTAAATGACCTCTCCCTGATTGGGATACAGTACGGCATCCCACCAGAGTATGATCTTGAGCTTTTCGGGTCAGACGATCGTGCTAGTTCGCCTCCAGCCGGTCGGTTTTGTCTATGTCTAGAAGCCTTGCGTGCCAGGCTTTGACTTCCACTTCCATCTTTTATTGTCATACTTTTTTGCTTTTTGAACATTTCTTTTGCTTCCATCATACCAAACTCCTTTCAATCTGTAATTGGCTTTCTTTCTCTTTGTCATCTAGCTGAAGTCCAGCCAACTATCTCACTATTTCAAAATTTTTACACCTTCAAATGCCATCCTTTTGTAAAGGACTGGTGGTACATCTCCCCTAGTTCGGTAAGGAGTTACTAAAAGATGCTCTTTCTTTCATTCATAACTGAAAGGAGAAGTACTTCTTCATCCGATGTCCGATCTTAATGCTTGACCTTCCTTTCTGGAGATTTCTTAGGGAGTCAGTCCGTCGAGCCCCTAGTTTAGACAGAGCCAATCTTGAGTCTTCTAACAAGCTTGAGGCATACCGAGCTCCTCTCCTTTCCGACCTTCTTAAGAAGCAGACCTTATTCAACCTTGGCCTGAGTCCTTTTAATCCCGTTGGTATTAAATGTATTTATATGCATGTATATAAATATATATATATGAACTCTCATGAAGTTTTATATGTATCTTGGCTTACTATAGATTTTTGTTTATTGCAGAGATGGATACTGATGCTGTGGAAAGCCTCACCAAGGGCCTTTATATCCAAAAAATAGAAAGAGGGCAGTCCCAGGTGGAAGTTCAAAAAGGGCGAAGGTTGGCGGCCTAAGTTTTGAAGTTTTGGATGTCCCCGTGACTGCTCCTAAAATTATTCTAGGCACCAAGGTTCTTTCAATCACTGAGGACAGTGTCGGAGGTGTGGGCTCTCAGCCTCCCACATCCTCGAGCCTCCCGTAGGGGGACCGGTATTGGAGCCCCCCATGGAGAGGAAAAGAGGGGATGGAGATGACAAGTGAAGGAAAATTCTGATTTCTCGGACCAGGTTCGTTCAGATTTGATCAGATCAAGAGATATATTTCAAAAAAAATTTTCTTTGATTCTAATCAGATCTAAGATGTTTTAGATCTAATTATTATTATTTTAGAAATAAAATAAAATCTAGATAAATTAAATCAAACTTAATTTACCCTGATATGGATAATCCTACTACCCGTTGATGATCCTATATGCAGTGGAAGGTTCTGGATCTAGCCATGCAAGTGCCTGGCCTCTACCGATATCCAGTTAAGCTAGATCTAGAGATCCTCTTCTTCTCTATCACATCTCCAAAAATCAGATCTGGATCTGATCTGGAGGATCTTCAAAACTCTTTTGAAGATCAGCAGTCGTCCTTTGCAGCAGCGCAGCCTTCTAGCTTTCAGTCGCCTTTCTTTGATCTGGATCGCACCAACCAAGAATCCAAAACTCTTTTGGACGTGGAGAGGAGAGGGAGAAGATGCTTTGGCATGGAGGAGGAGAGGAGAAAAGGCCTTGGGGCATGGAGAATTGTGATTGCTCTTTGAGTTGGGCGCAGGGTCTTATTTATAGACTAAGCTGTGATCCAACTCCTCTTCTTCCCAACCAATCACAACCTCTTTGTGAAATCAGATCTAAATCTGATTGGTGGGAATAGAGTCCCCTGGATTCCTCCTTAGAGGGTGCCTAAGACCAGTCAAAGTTGGTTCTTAGGAGAACTCTAATTGGAATCCAAAAAGGAGATGGAGTCCCTGTCCAACAAGGGACTCCTAGGCGCCTCCAACTTGGGCACACGCCAAGGGTGGCGTGCGCCCTCTCCTTGCCAGGTTCTGGCAGGGGGACAGGCCCCCACCAGCTCTCCAATAGGTGCATGACATGTGGTCAAAAGTCAAAGTGTCAATGGTCAACATTTGACCAGTCAAAGGTAGACTTTTGACCAAAGTCAAAGAACAAGAAATGGCAGGTGACCAAAAATGGCAGGTAATGTCTTACAAAATAAGACAACCTTTTCTGACTTGGACAACCTCCAGTCAGACCATATGAAGGCCTCTGATTGAGCACAAACTCCTTTGGCTCAGTCAGGACAACTTATTTATGATAGTAAAAGAAGAACGTTAGGTTCAATCGAGTGCTAGCACGATTTTCCTTGAACCTAATTGAATCTCATTCAGATCAATTGAACTAGATCAGTTCAATTGATGATCACCAGATTCAAACCCTTGTTTGTGTGACCCAGTTAGGTTCAGTTCTGTATGGTAATGGGATATGTCATGATCTCTATCATCGACATCATCGAAACTCCTTTCGATGGATCAGAACTCTTCTGATTCGAACAGCTAGAATGATCGATCATCTAAATCATTCTAATTGCTCCCAAAATCCACCAGTGACACCTAGCAGTATATGGTGGCAACCCATCAGAGCTGAATGCGAACCTCTTGGTGCAGCTACCTGTGTGATTAAGTTCTTCTATCTTGAGCCCCGATCAGATTAGGGTTAAGGTGAACTCGTCAAACCCTAGTTTCTGTCATATGATGTAATCATTCGATTCAAGTCCAATGTGAAAATCTAAATAGAAACTCTTTCTATTATTTCACTCTGCCATGGCCATGGGCTTCTGGACTTGATTCTCATGATCATCATAGGGCTGCTCCTCTACCACCGAGGTAGATAGATTCCATCTTGATGCAATCCAGTTCCTACAATGAACATGCTATAGCCAACATACACCTCAGGGTTCCATATGGCTAGGAGACCGAGTAATGGTGTAGTCAAACTATAACACCCTCAAGGTGAACTGCCGATGCACCTCAGGTCAAAGAACCAGACACACTACTGCAGCATCGAGTCAGTCATTGACGAGAAGGTAGACTTCCTAATGACTACTCGAGGTGGTCACGCTCAGTGCCCTCGTTCTCTAACGAGTACCTGTACTCTCGCTCCGGTGTCTCCACACCGTAGACTCAAGACTCATCTACTAAAGAGAAGCGATTGTACACCAACCTTCCGGATCAATCACCATCCTCGTGATGATCCTATGGTCGGGAGCATTTTATGAGTTAATAATGATTATTCATGTCTTAAATTTTCAACTCTTGAAAATATGAATTATCATTACCATTAACTCAAAGGATGTATCACAGACACTAAATACACATATGTGATAGAAAATAACCCATTTTATTGATTATTAGTCAAAATTATAATTTTGCCCCTAGAAGTGTATTACAAGTGTCAGCCAATTCTGGCTTCTAGGGCACATATATCTAACAATCTCCCACTTGTCCTAAAGCCAATTGGCTACAAGTCTAAGTCCCATCTTCTCAAGGTGGGCTTCGATCTTCTGCTGGCCCAACGGCTTTGTAAGTGGGTCTGCCACATTATCTGTGGAGTTGACTCTCTTGACCTCGACGTAACCCTTCTCGAGGTAATCGCGGATGAGGTGGTATCGCCGCTCAATGTGCTTGGATTTCTGGTGAGACCTCGGCTCCTTAGCAAGGGCTATGGCGCCATTGTTGTCGCAGTATAGAGGAATGGCATCTGATGGCATTACTCCAATTTCTGCAGCAAACTTCTTGTACCAGAATGCTTCCTTCGCAGCCTCTGATGCAGCGATATATTCTGCTTCCATGGTGGAATCTGCTATCACCAGTTTGCTTGGAACTCTTCCAGCTGACAGCACCACCATTGCACACAAACAGACTCCCAGATGTCGACTTTCGATCATCTATATCGGACATGAAATCCGAGTCTGTGTATCCCTGGACTTGGAGTTCTCCATTACCAAAGACCAACATCATATCCTTAGTTCTTCTCAAGTACTTAAGGATACATTTCACAGAAGTCCAGTGTTCTTCACCTGGATTTGACTGATATCTGCTTGTGACACTCACAGCATGGGCTATATCAGGTCGTGTACATAGCATGGCATACATGAGGCTCCCTATTGCAGAAGCATAAGGGATCTTGCTCATGCGTTCTATTTCCTCAGGTGTGCTAGGGCACATCTTCTTGGAAAGATGAATACCATGTCTGAAGGGTATTAATCCCCTCTTAGAGTTTTCCATACTAAACCTCTTTAGTACTTTCTCTATGTACATCTTCTGTGAAAGTCCTAGCATCCTATTCGGTCTATCCCTATAGACCTTAATTCCTAGAATAAAGGATGCTTCACCTAGGTCTTTCATGGAGAATTCCTTGGACAACCATAATTTGACTGTTGTCAATCATGGGAATATCATTCCCAATAAGGAGGATGTCATCCACGTACAATACGAGGAAGACAACAGCGCTCCCACTGACCCTTTTGAAAACACATGGTTCCTCTTCATTTTTGATGAAACCAAACTTTTTGATCACATCATTGAAACGAGTGTTCCAGCTCCGAGATGCTTGCTTAAGTCCATATATGGACCTTTGCAGCTTGCAAACCTTGTGATCAGTATCACTGGATGTGAAACCTAGCGGCTGTTCCATATAGATATCTTCCTCAAGATATCCATTTAAGAATGCCGTTTTCACGTCCATTTGCCATATTTCATAATCGAAATAGGCTGCAACGGCAAGCAATGTGCGGATGGATTTTAGCATAGCCACTGGGGAAAAGGTATCCTGATAGTCAATGCCTTCGCACGTTGACTATAACCTTTTGCCACTAGTCTAGCCTTGAATGTCTCCACATTCCCATCTGCACCAATCTTTCTCTTGAAGATCCATTTACACCCAATAGGTACTATACCTTCTGGTGGATCTACCAAGGTCCAGACTTGGTTTGAGTGCATCGAGTCAATTTCTGACTGCATTGCCTCTAGCCATTTCTCGGAGTCGATATCTGATATCGCCTCGTTGTAGGTTTTGGGATCATCACCATGAGCACCATTACCTACGAGGAACATTTTCCTCTACTTCCTCTGAAATAATACCTAAGTATCTTTCAGGGGGATGGAAAACTCTTTCCGATCTACGAGGTGGAGGAGGTAGTGTTCTTATTGGCTCAACCTGATTTGGTTCCAATTGGTCCTTAGCTCGTTGTACTTGTGAGACTTTCTCATCAAGCTTAATCTGCTTTCCAATGCCGCTATCTTGAATAAACTATTTTTCAAGAAAGATGGCATGTCGACTCACAATCACATTGTGGTCTTCTGGAATGTAGAAATAGTATCCTAATGACTCTTTAGGATATCCTATGAATCGAGCTCTAAAGGACCTAAACTCTAACTTGTCCGCTTGTTGTCTTTTGACATGAGCCGGACAACCCCAAATTCTGAGATGACTCAGACTTGGTTTCTTACCGTGCCATATCTCATACGGTGTGGTAGGAACGGTTTTAGAGGGAACCCTATTCAGTAGATAAATTGAAGTTAACAATGAATGTCCCCAAAGAAAATCAGGGAGGTCTGTGAAGCTCATCATGGATCGAACCATATCCAATAGAGTCCGATTTCTCCATTCTGAAACCCCGTTGAGTTGAGGTGTTCCTGGTGGAGTCCATTGAGAGACTATGCCATTTTTCCTTGAGATAGTCTAGGAATTTCTCGGCTAAGGTATTCACCTCCTCGATCTGATCGAAGAACCTTAATGGGTTTTTCAGTTTGTTTTTCTACTTCATGTCTGAATTCTTTGAACTTTTCAAAAGCTTCAGACTTGTGTCTCATAAGATACACATACCCATACCTAGACAGATCATCGGTAAAGGTAATGAAGTAGACAAAATTGCCTCTAGCCGGCACATCAAATGGGCCGCACACATCAGTATGTACTAGGGCAAGGAGATCTGTGGCCCTCTCCCCATGTCCAACAAAAGGGAGTTTAGTCATTTTGCCTTGAAGACAAGATTCACAAGTTGGATATGACTCGAAAGTCAATGGACTCAATAGCCCATTTTTCTCCAATTTGTTGATCCTATCTTCTGCTATATGACCTAATCTCAGGTGCCATAGATATCTATCATTTGGACTATCCCTAGGTCGTTTGGCATTCACGTTTTGCTCGATAGTTAGAATAGGTACATCAATATGTAGCTGATAAAGACCATTAATAAGGAAACCATTTGCAATTTTATTTCTTTCATAAAGAATGTTACAATGGTCCTTAAAGAAGGTAATCACATAGCCTTCTTGTGCTAAGCATGAAACAGAAATCAAATTCCTGCTAGCTGCAGGCACATAATAACAGTCTTTCAAAACTAAGTCTAAACCAGATGGTAATCGAAGAGGGTATGTTCCCACGGCTACTGCAGCAACTCTTGCTCCATTACCGATGCGTAGGATCATGTCTCCATCCCTCAGCCTCCTGCTATCCTCAAGACCCTGCATGGAAGTGCACAGATGAGCACTAGAACCAGAGTCAAGCACCCAACTGGATGCAGAAGAAACCGTAAGGTTAGACTCAATAACGAGCATACCTCCAGAAGGACCTTCCTTCTTGTTCTTCAGGGTGGCCAGGTAAGTAGGGCAGTTCCGCTTCCAATGGCCGTCGCTGTTGCAATGGAAACACTTTCCTTTGACATCGGCCTTTTTCTTCGGCTCTGCCTTCTTCTTCTTTGATCCTTCCACCTTTTGCTTTTTCACAGACTTCTTTTTCTTTCCATAAGACTTTCTTTTGGAAGAAGTCCGTTCCATAGCAAGAACTGAGCCTTTAGAACCTTTCATAGAAAGCTCAGCGGTAACCAGCATATTCATTAATTCGGCCAAGGAATTTTGAAGTTTATGCATGTGGTAATTCATGATGAATTGCCCATATGCATCAGTCAAGGATTGCAGAATAATATCGTTCTGCAGATCCAAGTCCTAACTTCACACCGAGCTTCTCAAGCTCTTCCATGTCCTTGATCATTCATCAGACAGTGATCTTGGACTGACTGCCCATCACGCATCTTAGCCTTAAAAAGTCATTTCGTGACTTGATATTTGGCTGCGCGACTCTGTTCACCAAACATCTCCTGCAGGTGAGCCAACATTTGGCGAGCAGTCCCGATATCTTCATGTTGGCGCTGGAGCTCATCAGACATCGAGCCCAACATGTAATATCTGGCCTTATTATCTTCGTCTATCCATTTTTCCAGAGACGCTCTCTGTTCAAGTGGATGGACGGGCTGGTAAGGTGGGAGGGTCCTGGTCCAAATACATGGGTTAACTTCTCGGAACCCAAAATAATTTTGTAGTTCCTGAGCCAATCTTTATAATTGGGTCCAGTCAGTCTATGTGTGTCCAGGATACGTGCCAATGGGTTGGACGCAGACATTTTTCTGTAGAGAGTCAAAGATTCTAGTTAGATACTGTAATTATGACTTGACCAATTTATTTAGGGATTTTATTTTTAAACAAATTAGCTCCCACTATTTTCTCGGATCCCTACACTCCCTCTGTAGAGATGCAAAAATCTCCATGATTAATGATTTCTAGTGGGTGGTGCGGTCTCACCAACTGACTCATCACCTCACCTAACAGTTATTGGTGATGGGTTAGCCAATGAGTGAACAACTCTTGTTCAATGATTCTCTAATCATGGTGCACCCAAACTTGGTCTCTAATTCATGAATCTCACCGTATCCAGAATATTGATCCACTCCTTAGTTAAGTCAGACCCACCATTTGCATAGACTGGGTTCCTAATTGAGTCTCTCACCGTATCCGAAATATTGAGCCCAACTCATCCTCCAGCCCATAGCATCCAATGCCTAATAGACATGGTTGCATCTTTTCCCGGTGCAACTGAGCCACTGTATCCAGCCGAGAACAATCAACCCCGGGAAGGGCCCGCACATCTACAATGGTGGAAGACCTCAGACTTAATCTTTTCTTAGGGAGAATTGATTCAGGTCTCATTAAACTAGACTTGCATAGTCATAACAATTATGACTAACCTAGTGGCATGGGTTAGCTCGGATTATTGACCACCTCAGATCAGAACTGTGTCAACAGATATGGCCAGGTAAGTGAGATCGGTGGAAGGAATATGCCATTAACTCGTACAAGAATGCATTCAGGTCGAGTAGCTTCCAATTAAAAACCAGTCGGTCGTATGTGCCAAACTTACCTTAGACACCAAATTGTTGAGCCAGAACCAATTGGGTTAGCCTACAATCCAGACTCTAACCTCTGAGCCTAATTAGGTCTTGCTTGATCGTGACTCGATCTTGACCCAGACTTAATCCTATTAGGCTGGTCAATTTAAGCATTGTTGATCCCATCTAACCAACTCTTGATTCGGTTTGATCAACCGCTTAGACCTAATTGAGCTACCCAAGCCCGAACCCAGTATTATGAATATGTCTTAGATCTAAAATTCTCAATTTTAGACCTAATTAATATTTCATAATCTTAATTCTTAATTAAGTAGGGTTCATAAATAAAATATGCACAATAAATCCTAGGGTTTCAGGATCTAGGGTTTTGCAGAAAGTAAGTTTTGGGTTTCTGATTAAGGACGAACACGCAGCACCCCTACACATCATAAGAACACCCCATCGAATGGAAAGAGAGGGCCTTTAAACCCTTCTTCGTTCTTATGACCGGACGGCCAAGAGGAACGCCTTAATCAGGAACATGCAATACTACAAAATAATTTTAGATCTATATCATATATCTCAT
The DNA here is from genome assembly GCA_006176705.1 of Cocos nucifera. Classification (NCBI taxonomy): domain Eukaryota; kingdom Viridiplantae; phylum Streptophyta; class Magnoliopsida; order Arecales; family Arecaceae; genus Cocos; species Cocos nucifera. Next base: position 1,318,715 of record QRFJ01000124.1, read on the forward strand.
ATATAAATTAGATCTAATCATCTGGGTAACCTCAATTGTCACCTCCGAACACATTTTCCTAGATTTTTTTTGAAGTTCATCTGTCGATCTTTTTTAATTTCTTTCTCAATTGGTGGAACTTCTTCTTCAAATTTCTAACTATCAAGTTTAAAAGAAATTCCCTAAGATTAGTGCTTCGATACATCAATGGGAGATCTGCATCAAAAAGCACGAAAAGCACTTCTAAGCTTATTGGATTAAAAAAAAGTTTACTTCATTGATTAAAAAATTTTTTGAGTACAAGATAGCCAAAAAAGAAAATACAACTACTAAAGGCCCCTAACCTCTGGAGGAAAAGCAGCAGAGAAGCTCGACACTCTAGGGGTAGCCATGGGCTCGAAAATGGGTTCAACCAGCACTTCAGAGAACAACCTCAAGCTCCTGCATGGGGGCTCGGGGCACGTTTGATAGCAGGCTCACCTGAGGATTTAAGACCACTTTAGTGGGGGAGGGATCGGCTGCAGCACTGGATGACCCCATTTCTTCATCGAGCTCCTCTTCTAGAAAGCCGAGATCAAGCTCAGGAAACTTTCGGGCCACCCTACCTTCACAAAGCTCGAAGCTCTTTATTAATGTTTCTAAGCCGAATGCGTAATATATCTTTTCATTTAGGAATGAGATCTTGGAAACTCGCCATGGCTCGGGCTACCACCTTCGAAATAGACTTTGAATATTGTTAACTTCCAGCTCAACGACCTTGATCTTAGCCTCCTTTTTCTCCTCCTCCAAGACCAATGCAGCCTTAAGCCCGATCGAAACGAGCTCCTCCTTTCGAAGCGCTCCCCATAGATTCTCATTTTCCACCATCTTCTCCTCTGCAAGATGCTCAGCCATGGCGATCTTTCCCTGAAGGCAATCGATCTCAACTTGAAGGTCCCCCTGGACCTTCAATGCTTCCACCTCTGACGGATTTGGCCCTCTGATGTGGACAAGATTGTTGGTGACCCAACTATCATGGGAGAGTCACAATAAGATTAAGGAAGAAGGAGAGAAAAAATAAAAAAAAAATGCGGCCCAAGCATGATTATCTAATATAAAGTTTGAGAAACTCCCAGATGAACTACGTTCGGTTGAGGTTGGCTAGGTGGTCCACCTCTCCGAGTAGGGCAAACTTGTCGGTCAGATCCTAAATGATGTCCGGATTGTCGAAGGGGTCCTCCCATAGATTGTCACCATCGCTATTGCTTGACCTACCCAAATGAGCCCTATGGGCCATCTTCATGATAGCGGCCTTCTTCTTCTTGTTGTTGTTAGATAAATGTGCCTTAGAAGCCAGAATTGACTGACACTTGTAATACACTTCTAGGGGCAAAATTATAATTTTAACTAATATCAATAAAATGGGTTATTTTCTATCACATATGGTGTTTATTTGTTTGTGATTACATCCTTTGGAATTAATGATAATGATAATTCATATTTTCAAGAGTTGAAAAATGTTAAGACATGAATAATCATTATTAAATCTAAAATTCTCCCGACCATAGGGATCATACAAGATGGCGATTGATTTTGAAAGTTGGTGTACGATTGATTTCTCTTTAGTAGATGAGTCTTGAGTCTACGGTGTGGAGACACCGGAGCGAGAGTACAGTACTCGTTTAGAGAACGAGAGCACTGAGCATACCACCTCGAGTTAGTCATTAGGAAGTCTTAACCTTTCTCGTCGATGACTGACTCAGATGCTGCAGTTGGTGTGTCTGGTTCTTTGGACCTGAGATGCCATCATGCAGTTTTCATCTTGACCAGACCGGTATATAGTTTGACTACACTATTACTCGGTCTCCTAGCCATATGGAATCCTTAAGGTGTATGTTGGCTTAGGCATGTATCTGTAGGAACTGGGATGGCATCAAGATGGAATTCTATCTACCTCGATGGTAGAGGAGCAGCCCTATGATTCATGAGAAGAATCAAGTCCTTTAAGCCCCATGGCCATGACAGAGTGATAATAATAGAAAGAGTTTCTATTTAATTTCACATTAGACTTGGAATCGAATGATTACATTATATGATAGGAAACTAGGGTTAGACGCGTTTACCTGTAACCCTAATCTGATTGGGGCTCAAAGATTAGAAGGACTAATCACAATAGTAGCTGTGCACCAAGAGGTTCACATTCAGCTTTTGATGGGCGTTGCCACCATATAAACTGCTAGGTGTCCTGATGGATTTTGGGAGCAATTAGAATGATTTAGATGATCGTCAATTCTAGCTGTTTCAAAATCAGAAGATTCTGATCCATCGAAAGGGAGTTTCGATTGATGTGTCGATGATAGAGATCATGACAAATCCCATTAGCTCATACAAGAACTAAACTAACTGGGGGTCATACAAATAAAGGTTTGAATCTGGGGATCATAATTGAACCAATCCATTCAATTGATCTGAAATGAGATTTAATTTAGGTTCAAGAAAATCGGTGCTAGGACATCGATTGAACCTAACGTTCTCTTTTGCTATCACAAATAAGTTGTCCTAACTGAGCCAAATATTAATTTATGCTCAATCAGAGGCCCTTCATATGGTCCTGATGGAGGTTGTCCAAGTCAAAAAAGGTTGGTCTTTATTGTAAGACATTTATCTGCCATTTTTGCTCACGCTGCCACTTTTGTTCTTTGACTTTGCTTCAAAAGTCTACCTTTACTGGTCAAATGTTGAACCATTGAATAACTTTGACTTTTGTTCACGTGTCATGCACCATTGGAGAGCTGGTGGGGGCCTGTCCCCTGCTAGAAACCATGGCAAGAAGACGGCGCACGAGCCACCCTTTGGCGTGTGCCAAGTTTGGGAAGCGCCTAGGAGTCCCTGCTTTGGACAGGCCCTCCATCTTCCTTTTTGGAATTTCATTAGAGTTCTCGGCTAAGAACCCACTTTGACTGGTCTTAGGTAACCGGTCTAAGAGGAGATCCAAGCCGATTTCTATTCTTCACCAATTCAAATTTAGATTCTGATTTCAATAAAGATTGGTGAGTAGTTGGGCAAGAATAGGAGTTGGACTCACCTGCCTTAGTCTATAAGATAAGACCCACGCCCAGATACTCAAAGGCAGGCAATGCACAATTCGTTCATATGCTCCTGTAAGTGCCTCTTGGCTCTAATCTCCTACCTCCTACATGCCAAAGCATCTTCTCCCTGCTCCTCCTCCATGTCTAAAGAGAGTTTTTGATTTCTTTTGGTTGGTGCGATCCAGATTCAACATAAAGGTGACTAAAAGCTAGAAGGCTGCACTGCTGCAGAAAGGAATACTGGCGTGAGTCCTGTTTCAAGAAAGAGTTTTGAAGATCCTCCAGATCAGATATCCAAGATCTATTTCCTGGAGATGTGGTAGGAGAAGAAGAAGGATCTGCTAGAGTCCAACCTAAGGGATACTGATAGACGGCCCAGGCATACTTGCGTGGTACTAGATGCGCAGAGACCGTTCCGCTGCATACAGGATCATTTCAACAGGTAATAGTATTTACCCATATAAGGTAATTAAATTTGATTAATTTATATATTGATTTTATATTTTATTTCTAAAATAATAAATTTAAGATCTAAAATATCTCAAACTCTGATTAGGATCAAGAGAAAATTGTTCAAATTATATCTACGTTGATCTGATCAAATCTGACGAACCAGTCCGGGAATTAAGGATTTTCCTTCAACTGTATCAAGACGCCAAGGTTCTAAAAGTATGTTCAAAATTCTGATTTTAAATTTATTTTAATAAGAAAATAAATAATTTTAGATGTCACATGAGAATGTGATCAGATTTTAAAAATTAGAAAAAATTAAATTAATATATCTGAATCTAAGATTAGAAAATATGCATGACTAGTTCTAAAATAGAATAGTTTAAATTAGATAGTCCTTGTATGTTTTCAATTTAATTTGATTAAATCATATTTTAGATTGATTTATTTACTATTTTTTTAAATGGTATAGATAACACTAAAAAATAGCAAATAAAAGTTATTAATTATTTAAAATTATATGAGATATATGATTTGATTGCATGTCTAGACCTAGTGTTAGAATAGTTTCTACATTAATTATCTAGAACTTAAAATTTTTTTGATAATTAATTAAATCTAATTTTTTAGATTATTATAATAATTTAGATCTAAAAGTTGGCATGATTCGATACATGAGATGATAATGCAAAATATGCC